>JAEANM010005749.1:0-19261 GCA_017656035.1 Myanophis thanlyinensis
TGCCAATTACAGACTTCTCTCATCTTTTTAAGTGGGAGAACTTGCACAATTGGTGGCTGACTAAATACTTTTTTGCCTCACTGTAACTACTTGATTTGAATACAACGCTGGAACCAAGTCATGAGAGATAGAAAGATTAATTTAACATTTCTATGTAGAATGAGTAGAATTTTTGCCCAACTTGGAAGTTACTGTAGCTTTTATTCTGAACACACAAATGTTGAGGCTGAAACAAATTTGCCATACAAATAGTCCTTGACTTACAACCACAACTGGGACCAGAACTTCCACTGCTAAGCAAAGTGGTGTCTGATTTTACAACTTCTTTTGCCATGGTTGTTAAAACAAATCATTCTGGTTGTTAAGCAAATCTGACTTCCCCCATCGATTCTGTGAGAAGGCAGCTGGGAAAGTCACAAGTGGCAAACACATGACTCCAGGATGCTGAAAATATCATAAATGCATGCCAGTTGTCACATATCCGAAAACACTAATTTTAATGCATTAAACCTTGATAAGATTTCAAACAATCTACAGTCCACTCCCACAACCCTTGTAAAATACTGGAGGACAACATTTTGTGGCCTGTTCTGAGATATTGATTTATTGATATATATTACATTGTTGGATACATTTTATCTCTACAGACTGGGTACACACCAAAAGATACTCAAAAAAGTATGGGAAGCTAGGTTCACAAAGTGGAAGATGAATAGATCTATCCTTTAATTTCCCTCTTCTTTTCTCTAGAAATTTCTTACAACCAAAATCCAAATGCAGTTGTTTTCTGTTCTTTGTCTGTTTTTGTCCAAAACTAGACAAGTTTCACATATTTCCTGTGCTGCATGGGTAGATTGGAGCAATTATTTAAATCACGAACATTAGCAAATAGCAATATTCACTCCAAATACTCAACAAAAAGCATCCATCCAGAAGGGGAAGTCATCTCTTCAAGTCAGTGTTAATTCCTGGCAACTACCTAAATGAGTCTGGCAAGCTTTTTTAGAAGTTGTTTGTCATTGACTTCTTCCTAGGGCTGAGGAAAAGTGACTGGCCCAAGGTCATCCAACTGGTTTTGCACTTAAGGTAGGACTAGAAATCATTGGTCTCCTGATTTCTAGCCTGATGCTTTAAACTATTACACCAAATTGACTCTTTCCATTTGAAGGAATAAACATTAGTTCTTTAGTTTCAGTGAAATAGGGTTTATATAAATTAATCTGAATGGTCTTAACGTACTGTTGAATAAAATTAGAACAAGTATACTGGAAAAGAGGAGTGTACGGTACTTTTTCCTATTCCAGTGCTAGAACAAGACTAGAAAGCTAGTAATGGTTGTGAGAGACATGGCTGAAAATAACCTGGTACTGCTACATTTTGTAGATAGCATGAAATAATTTATTCAGAATTAGTAATCCTTGCAACAGCTATTTAAAATTATTCCATGATCTGAACCAAATGGGAATCTAGAACCAAATTTTGATTATAAGTTTGCCTTTAAATAAACTGTAAAGATATTTAAAGTACTAACTCATATATACAACTATAGAAATAATTCAATTCATGGTGCAAAAGGACTATCAAAACCAGACTATTATATAGTACTATTATACGTGTTTTCAATGCCATTTGGAATATTATCAGCATTAGTTCTTGGTTTCACTGATTTTGAGCCCTTTTACAGGGCAAATGAGGTCATTTTAATTATTGTTCTAGGAGTGTACATAGATTTAAACTGGTAAGAAAAAGGATAATAAAATGAAATCTGTCCAGAATCATTAAGAGTTGGGTGGCACACAAGTTTATTATGAATTATTATGGGGATCAGAATCAATGTATTTTTTTAGAAAGGCAGAACAAATTATTGTGTTTATTTCATAAGGAATTCTGGAAATTGATTACATTTGCATGATTCTTTTAATATTATTAGAAGAGAACTCTATACACTTAAAAGTTCTTAGAAGTTATACTATGCAGTACTGTTTTGGTTGGTACCAGTCATCCAAAACAGGAATGGTTTAGAAAAGCTATTTACACTGACCATCTATCTTAGATCATAGTAAACCTATCCCTCTTTGAGTCACACCATCTTGCACTGGAATTTAAAGTTTATTTTGGAGCTCAAAATATTGAAATATTATTTAAAGGTATCAGCTTTATACTCATCACATATTAAAGTGAAGATAGAATATAGTTTTAAGCCAAAGGTGATGCTGGGTAATTGGCAAGAGAAAGTTTCCCCATGCCAGATGTGCCAATCTGGCATGGCTCAAATTTTACTGGTGAAAGCAGAATGTCTTAAACCTAAGTGCCTGATTTATTTATAGTGTTTCTTAGCCTCAGTAACTTTAAGATATGTAGATTTCAACTTTTAGAATTCCTCAGCCAACTTGATGGGAGTTGAAGTCCATACATCTTAAATTTATTGAGGTCCAAAAGCACTATTGTAAAGACTAGGCCCCAAGTTGAGCCTCTTTTTTTTCTGGGCTTGTTCTTTTAAGAGATGTCTCATTCTTTAAAATCAGTTTTCAAGTAAACAGGTTGACTTCCTAGGAAGTCAAAGGTGCTAGAATTTGACTTAACGAAAGAATGATGACGGCCTTTAAGATTCCCATAACATTTTACTAATGTAACGATTATAGTACAATGCTCTCCTAGTTCGTACTGTTAGTTGATACTTCTGATTTTTCAGAATGACCATTTTAAAAGGATGTCCCTTATCTTTTCATAATCACTTTTAAGAAGGAATTCATGCTAGTAACAATTACACTTGTAGAAGTGTCCCAATCACTTCGGGTCTTTTCCCGTGTAAGTTTGAGAATATCTTCGCAACATTTCGGCAAGATCCCACTCGCCATCTTCAGGCTGGTGCCTTCTGCTTCGTGCCAGTGCAAGAAATGTGTGACCAGAGCTGCTGTCTCTCTATAAATACTGGTGGGAGGGCGTAGTGTGCTGGGCTGGTTGGCTGCGCTGCTGCCTCTTGATTAGTTGATGGAGTTAATGTTGGTATAATGGGCTGTGTGATGGCCTTGCGAGTTCTTTTGTTGTGGTGTCCTTGGTCCTGCATTGTAATCTTCTGGGTCGTTTGTATTTTGATCTCTTTTCCATTAGCCTCCTGTGTTGTAATAGCTTGGGTTGTGTGATAACCTTGTGAGTTTTATTGCTGTGGTGTCTTTGGTCTTGTGCTGTGATTTTCTGGGTCGTGTATATGTATATTGTATATATATATATTCATGTATATTCCAATTCCTACAGAAATTTCTTCTTCCTCTAACAAAGCTGAATATAGTAAATTGTGCTGCTGAAGGAAGCAAGGTGGCCTAGCAGCATGTGTATAGCCTTAATATGCTTGTTCAGAAATTAGTTAGGGTTATGGATATTATTACATACACACATGCTTAGAGATACAGTTCCTTTCTGGCATAAATATTGCTAATATAAAAACATACAGTAAATATGGGAAGCTATGCAACAATGGGCACTTTCATCTTACCACGTGGGTTGCAAGCATGGGCAGAAAGGTACACCACTCTTACATTCACAGCTATTTTATGTAGCCAGCAACCTTTGTCATGAAATCAAATATATGAATGGAAAGAGATCCTATATACTGTATCACAAAATTCCTGGCACATATTTTCAATCAATATTAATCAATATTAATCTAGATATATTTATTTTTATTTATTAGAAAATTTATATTGCCGCCTATTCACACATGGCTATTCAAGGTGGCTTACAGGGATATAAAAACATCATATATAAAAAATAAAACTAATAAAAGAAAGTCTTCCTCTTCTTCTTCTTTCGGCTGTTCCCGTTAGGGGTCACTACAGCGAATCAACTGCCTCCACCCAACTCTATCCTCGGCATCTTCCACTCTCGCCCCAATCACCTTCATGTCCTCTTTTAGCACATCCATATATCTCCTCTTTGGCTTTCCTCTTGACCTCTTGCCTGGCAGCTCCATCTCTAACATCCTTCTACCAATATAACCACTATCCCTCCTCTGCACATGTCCAAACCATCTCAATAAAATAATCAATAAAATCATATAATAGCCCTCACCCCCTAGCCCAATGACAACACATCACACAAGCCATTTCATCGGCTCCATCCTGCTTTGGATTCGCCAGGCTCGCTGGCAGAATCAGATCTTCATGTGTAACATGGGTAATTCTTTCCAATTTCAGGATTTCTTTTAAATAAAACGGGGTATGCTTACAAACTTTTTCTTTCTGTTAAAAATATTTTTTTCGATACCCAAACTCTTTTTTATTACTACAGTTTGGTTTTGTTAAATAAAAGCTTGTATTATATTTACTGCTCAGTTTGGGAATGCTCATATGGAAGTAAATTCTACTTACTTAGTGCAACATGATTCCTGTTAAGCTTGCATAGAATTGCAACTTAATAGGTTTTTATGCTACCCAAACAAATGTAAGCAGATTTCTCAGACAGCTCTACAAGCCTACTTTTATAACGTTTCAAGTTTCATAATCACATCTCCCTTCTCTATTTGTTTAAATTCAGCAATATGTGAGTGGGTAAATTGGATCAGAGGGTCACCTTCCCCTTATGACATTTTCTTACATTAGATTGCCCTTTTCCAAAACAATATGCATAAGAATAAAAACTGGTAGATGTATTATTCAGAAAGAATGATTTCTATTAATGAATAAATTTAAATTGTGGCTTTGGGTTTCCTCTGCACATGACAAAATAAGCTATATTTGTGCATGATTATGCATGTTTCTAAAACTTAAATCTAATATAATATGATGTATATATTTAATTTGCTTAGCAGTGTGAGATTTTTTAAAAAGTCTCTCACACTTTCTGCATACATTTTTAGGATTAATACCGGTTCCCAAAATTTTTAGACTTCAGCACCCCACATTACAAATTTGATTGACTCTGCTCGCTGGGATAAGGGAAACTGCCCAACCAGTTTTATTGGTTGAAACACATTCAACTAATGCTGATTTCTCTCTTAATTATACTGAGCTTGATTTCTAATCTTCATCTGCTTCTATAAAGCACTTTTGAATGGTCATTTGTACTTTCACACATACTCATACATGTACTTTCATGCATATTTCTGTGTCTGCCTAGATGGCATTGGCATATTCCCAATTATTGTCATACTAGATTTCTATTGTTACTTTATCTCAGTTAATATAGCTACTTAGGAGGCATTATCTCTGCAAGGATTTCTTCTGGTAGCCCTTTGGATTGATTGCTGAGTTTTTGACATAGTTGATTGTTCTGTCAAAAAGAAAAAATTAATTATTCACATCTTTCTATAGCATAATTTAATTGTATTTTTATATGGGTCTTCACTCTGCCAAGATGTTCAGACATTCATAGCTTTGAGTTTAATGCAGACAGAAATTTACCCTATTACTCTTTAGGCCTCATGTGTCTAGGTGAATAACATTTTGTTGTTCTTGCTGTGATTGATAGGAATTTATAAAGTAGGTCAAATGCATGCTTTGTCATGCCTCTGGAACATTTTATAGGAATAAAGAATAGAATAGAATTCTTTATTGGCCAAGTGTCATTGGACACACAAGGAATTTGTCTCCAGTGCATAAGCTATCAGTGTACATACAAGCAACAAGTGATAATCATGATAATCATTATAAAATACATTCATTAGAAATCATAAGATGCAACACTTAGTGATAGTCATAGGATACTAAATAATCAATCAACATAAACCATATGGGATACTAAATAAAACAATTAATATAAATCGTAAAATACAAATCACAAAGTTATTGTCATGAGAAGCTAAGGAAATTAGTAATGGGAAAGATGAGAAGAATTATAGTAATACAGCTCCACTAGGTAGTTTGACAGTGTTGTGGGAATTAGTTGTTTAGCAAAGTGATATCATGGGGAAAAGACTAGTCTAGTTGTTTTGGCATTTTTATTATTTTAATGTTATATACTTCAAATATTGCATTTTATTATATATTGGATTCGTTTATTATGTGGTGTTTTGTAAATAACCTGGGAAAATCTGCTTTTTAAGGGTAGCAACCCATTTTTTAAAAATACATAAATGTAAATAGGAAAAGGGAATATTGTACAAATCAAGGTAGGACATAAAGCTAATAAATACAGTTAAAACTGAATAAATGTATATATTCTATGAAAAAATAAAATCCAAGTAGTCCTCGGTTTAAGACCACAGTTGAGATTAAAATTTCAGCTGCTAAGCAAAGCAAAAGTGAATTTTGCTCCAAATTAGGACCATTTTTGTCACAATTGTTAAGCAAATCACTGCAGAATAATAAATTATTCTAAATTATTCTAAGTTTTGCTCCCCCATTGACTTTGCTTGTTGGAAGCCAGCTTAGAAGATTACAAATGGTATCTCAAAGGTATTGTTTCAAAAGGCAACTGAATTGGTTATTTTTGTCCTTGAGGAAGAAGAAAATATTTTGCTTCTTATCCAAGAAGCTTTATCTATTATGATGCTGGGAGATGGAAAAATAGGCACCTATCTTTCCATCCGTCAGCATCACAACTGATGAAGCTTCTTGGATGAGAAGCAAAGCATTTTCTTCTTCTTCCTCCTCAGGGAGAAAATTAAAGAAAAACCCCAATTATTGCCTTTTGAAAAAAGTACAACTGCCATGTTTGGCTGCCAAGTGCCTAAATTTTGTTCATGTGACAATGGGGATGCTGCATCGGTTGTTAAGTATGAAAAACGGTTTTAAGTTTTTTTTCAATACCATTGTAACTTTGGTCACTAAATGAATGGTTGTACTGTACTGTATATTGTTTATAGAAAAGATGACACAAAAGTCTTATACTTCAACACACCTCTCTTTGAAAGTTGGATCTAAGGATGAATACAGGTAGTCCTCAACTTATGACTACAATTGAGCCCGAAATTTATGTTGAGAAATTTGTTAAGTGAGTTTTGCCCCATTTTATTTTTCTTGCCACATTTGTTAAGTGAATCACTGCAGTTCTTAAATTAGTAACATGGTTGTTAAGTGAATTTAGTTTCCCCACTGACTTTGAAGGTTGCAAAAGAGGTTTACATGATTCTGGGGCACTGCAACTGTAGTAAATGTGAGTCAGTTGTCAAATATCCCATGTAAATCACGTGACCATGGGAATGCTACAGCAGTTACGGGTCATAAATGTGAAAAATGGTCATGTCACTTCTTAAAGTTTGAATGGTCACTAAGTGAACACTAAGTAAGTAAGTCAAGGACTACCTATACCTTCACCATATTGTGTTGGAGGAGAGCCCTAGACAGAAGATGGTGAGCACAACAGTACATATCTTAAGGATAAGAAGTTGAAGTAAGATTTCACTAATAGGTCACAACAGGTTTTATCTGGAATGAAAAAACATCTAAGGCATTATCAACCCATACACTCAGCTGCATATCCTGGACTAGATAACTAAAAGAACCTTTGAGCACTTAACTACCCTTGTGTGAATTAGAGTATTGGGCGCGACATTCTCTTCCTCTTCGGTTGTAATGTGTTGGTAGCTACTTCTCAAGTCCTCCAGCTCGCTGTGCTCTTTTTAAAAGAGGAAAAACGGATGGCACTTGAACAAAAGGGGCGCCAGCAGGCTAGTTGGAAATAAAGAAATCCGACCGGGCGCGCTGTTTGCGTTTGCTTCAGAATCAAAGTCCCCTCGAGCTGGAATGCGGTTTCTTTTTAGTGTCCCCGAAACCACTTCCAAGCCCAAGAGGCTGTACTTGTCGACAGATACGCGAGTCCAATTTTTTTTACCGCTTACTATATAACCTCTTAAGACTCTTACTTCTCTCCTCCCTTCGCTCATTCCCGCTAACTCCGCGAATGCAATAAACTCGGGTTTCCCCTTCACCCGTTTCCTAACCGCAAAGCCGCTTCGCGCGCACTCCCACCTTACTAACTACAGTACGGAGGCCTTCAAACAATTTCTCTTATAAGCTTCTGGATCAAAACAACGGTCTCGAATATGGTCAACGGCAGGCATTTTTCACCAGCAGAGGCAGGGAAATAAATACCCTCGACTGTTGCCGCCGCAATCGGTGGATTCAGAGCAGTGCTCCCGACAACACTTACAACACGTATTGGAATTCAGCTTTTACGGGATCCCCTCCCAAGCAGCCACCACATTGCCCTTGCTTGGCCGAAAAATGGCTCATTTATTTACAGCATATGAATAGTTAGATCCGGACAATCCTATTCCGCTTTCCTCCCGCCGCTCTATTTCTGCAGGCGCCCGACCCAAGAGTTTCAAGAGTGGCTCCGGTTACAACCCTATTTTTGCCTAGAGAGAGTCGGCCGCGCCGAACTTAAGCCGAACAATCTTGGTTACCGAGTTGTCTTAACTATCTCATTTAGCAGCGAGTTTCTGAATACACCAAGGAGCGCTCTGCAGCAGCCGAGCGCGCCTCTTTCTCGCGGCCGCTAGTTTGGATGGCCGAGCAGTCGGACGGGGGTGGAGAAAAGGCGGGGGGAGGGACAGCTCTTATTTTGGCAACTTAGCCGGGTGGCTGGAAAGAGCGAATACCTCCGATGTCATTCCCTGGCAAGGGCTAATCGCCTGCGCTCATATTAAAACTTAAGTAGAGAGGTACTATAAGTCTAGTCTGTGTTAGTGGATGGCTGGTTTCCCTTCACGACACCGCTTCGTAGACCCGCAGGTGATCCCTTCCTTTGCTTACAGGTAAGTTCCTCTTTGTTCCTCCTCTTCCCCTCCGCCCCACCCGTTCGGCTCGCAGCGCTGCACTTCATCTTTCAGGATCTGTACTTCCAGGGAAAGCCCAGCGTGTTTACGACGGGAGGGGCTGATTCTTGAAAAGAGCGCAGGTGGCGGGTTGCTTTGCGCGCGCGCGCTCTGCGGCCCGGGAGGGTTCGACTGAGGTGCCCCGGGGTAGTAGTAGTAGCAGCCCAGCAGCTTTTGCGAACCTGACCCGCGTGGGTAGTAGTTTAAGGCTCGCACGCGGGACATTTGACTCGGGGAACTGAGAGAGGAACGCGGTCCGGCCAAAGCGGCTGAGGCGCCGAAGATTGACTGACAAGAAGCACGTTAGTCGTTGCACCAGGTCGTGACCGAATCTTTGCATTTCAGGATAAGTTGCACAAGACGTTCGTGGTCCAAGTTTGGAAAGTTGGTGTCTCTTGTAAAGGCTTAGTAGATTCCCAACTGAGGAGGAAAGGGGGGTGGGTTTTTTGTTTCGTTCTGTTTTTTTACGAGCTTCGTGTGAAACTGTTGTAACGGCTAACTTTTATTTTAATAGAGGAGGGTGAATATTAAAATATGCAAGTTGTTGTTCGCGCTCACTTGAAGCGGATTCAAGCGGCTTTAGGCTCCCTTTTCCTAGAAAGTTCTGGGTTAGTTTCTGCGTTTGTTTCATGGGGAAACTTAGAAATAAAAGATGAGAATACTTAACCTCTCGATAAATTGATTTATCACGCGTTATATGAAAAGTCGAAATGAATGGCTTGTTTAATCATACGTTTAAAAAAAGCCGAATAATTTGATCTGTCTGAGGAATGCATGACCTCATGGAACCTAGTTTAGGCTCTTCCTATGAAAGGAAGGCAATATACTGGATGCAGATATAGTAGCAAAACAGCTGATACGAAATTCTGTGTAGAGAATTTACTGTGTAGAGAATAGATATTGGAAGGATTTTAAGTGGAAGGGAAGGAATAACCACTTTTTTTTTACTGCCATTTCTCCTCAATTTACTTCTTCCCCAAGTTTCTTTGGGCTTTTTTAACTGTGTGCCATATAGATAAACTGAGAAATTTGCCACAGGTATGAGTGTTTGAACCATTAATTTTTTTGTTCAAATTAACTGAATATTTAATTTTTAAAAACTTTATATGGAATTCATTCACAGTTTATAATAGCAACAATCCAACTAAAGTACGGGATTTGTGTATGGAAAAAATGTCTTGACATGCACATGTGGTAGTAATCATGATATATCAACATATTCAATGAACACAGTAACTAAAATTACTTCCACTTTTAGCCAGATTTCATGCTAACTATATCTGTAAATGTTCTATTCTTTAACCCTAATTGAAACAAAATGCTGCCTGTCTAGACAAAAAAAATGAAAATAGTTTCCTACATGAGCTTTATCTTTGTATTTTATTTTAATTAAAAATCTGCCTCATAACAGTTTCTCATTAGTGTTAAAAATATATAAGCTGGTCAGAAAATTGAGATATAATTTGGCAGACCTTTGGTACTAAAATCTGGTTAAAATTATATGTATACCGTGCTATATTTTCCATTACCAAGAACTTGAGCATAGTCCAGAGAGGAGAAAACATGATCATCCTATTGATTTTGGGGTTCATAGCAGAGTTTATTTACTTGAAACTCAAATTTTGTTTCATTAGTAGAAGTTTAGTAGTATAAGCAAGGACTTTTTCATAATGTATTGGTACTGCATAATTTGAGTACATTGTTTTAAGTGAGGTGCATTAATATTGTAGAATTCAATATCTACTTGAGATAATTCGTATTTACCATAGAAAGACTTTACATGGATGAAAAGGTCTTGTAGTAAAGTTTGCACTGAATCCTTATATGAGTGAGTTTCTATCTTTAGAGTTAACATTTGCAAAAATAGTGTATTGTTTTCCAGTGATTTTGAAGAAAGTTTAATATGCTTTGCAGTTCTCAGGAGGAGGTGAGGGTTTGCAATGAAAGCTATTATAATAAATAAATAGCATATTTTACATAAGGGGATGGGTATTAAAATAACTTTTGCACATTGAAAACTTCTAAGTGCCTCAAATAGAATATTTGACCATGTTTATGAGGAAACTGTTCAAATTATTATTGGGGTGGGGAGATAAGACAGGCAAATTTGCAAAGATGCTGTAGGTACAAAACATCTTGTTCCTGAGAGAAATGGATAATGTTAGCATTTGTCCATTGGTTCCCTTCTAATTTGATTGTCTTTATATATAATCTTGTTGCATGCCCATTTATTTCTGTTCTTATTTGTATTGTTTTCCTAAAGGGATTATCTTCATCAAGACAGCTACTCTTTGCTGAGGCAGGGATTCTGTCCTACCTAGGATCCCTGCCAAGAAAGGCCACAAAATTTATCGACTCATTCTTTCCAACCACCAACCCAAAGTCTATTTTCACCTTCTAAAACACAGGACAATTGTGAAAGCTTCCCCATGAGTGTCAGTAATCTCCCATCTGTGTCCTCTATATACCAACCCAGCATGTTTAATTATGAGCGTCCAAAACACTTTATCCAGTCTCAAAACACATATCAAGGGAAGCCACAGCCTCCGGGATCAGAGACCACTGCTACACTTCTGAGCAGGCAAACCAAGCAGTCTTCCATTTTAATCCAGCCTTGTAATCCTAATGAGAAGAAATTTACTTCCTCTTCATCGCTGAGCTCGCCAGTCTCGCTCTCTTCACCTTCATATAGCGCTTCATTTCCCGTAACACCCGCATCTGTACAATCTCCTGCTAGCTCATCATCTGGGCCGCGAATTTCATCCATGCATAACCAGTCCCCTGCAGCATTCCTTTGTTCTGTGTTGCCTTCTCATTTTGATTATAATAATAGCCAAGGTCCTTCCTCAGTGGACTCAAAGTAAGTATGCTCTTACCCTTGCCTTGAACTGTGTGTAGGTGCATTCATGAAAACCTGAATGCTGTGTCCCTGTTGTGAGTGAGCTATGCTGCATGTAAGTGTTGAATGCAGAGATGGGAATTAGAAGGGGAAACTCAGGAATGGAAACTATAACAATTGTGCAAGGTCTGTTTTGTTCCAAATGCCAACAATTTGTAAAATGTACGGAAATTTCCAAAGTTTTATGTAAGCAGTGGTGGCTGAAAAATAAAAGTAAACACAGAATTTCAACCTATTTAAACAAGCCCTGAAAATGAAATCTAATTCTGGAAAAGTATGCACTAATCTAGTTGACATAATAAAAACTAAATCTAAGGATTTATTTCAGGAAAAGATTAACAGATTTGAGACAAATGATTACTTAATTTTATTTCAGTTCATTTAATTATTGATTTATCCTATGTTTTTATCCTGGGATTTTATCCTGGGTATAATTTATAGCCTTAGAACAATTCCATCAAAAAGTTTAGGATTCTTATTTAGGAGTATACACTATTTGCCGTGAGAGGTTTTATATGTGTCACTGTGTATTTGTGCAGTGTACAAGACAAACACATTTTAGCTTAGTGTGTTGTGGAAATCTAGCCCATGTATTATATAAATCCAGAAAATTAAGGAGTAAACCATGATTATGGTAACTATAAGTATGCTTGTTGTACAAATACTGCTACTGGTTTATTGGGTATGTTCACTAGTGTAGCCTTTTCAAATTTGATGAGTTGGCTTACAGTTGCTACTGTCATCTTTAGCCATTCTGGCTAGGATGAACTGTGATCAACACATCTGACAGAAACACTGACAGTACTGTTTCATAATTCAGGTTTAGACTTTTCCTTAGAGCGTTTCCTACTTTAGTTCTATTTATCTAGGCACTAAGCAACTGATCTGGAACAAATGGCATAGTTGGGTTCAATCCAGCCATGAATGGAAAATACATCTGATATCACTGAAGGCTAGATCCTATCTCTTCTTCATTATACTTTTGCCACTGTATAATGAATCGTACCCTGAAAAAAATGAAAAATAAAAGTTGTTCTTTTTTAGAATTTATAAATGTTTAAAAAGCTACAATTATTAAACATTTGCATATTATTTGTGTTCAACACCCTGTGACACAAAAATAAAAATATTTCTAAATAAAAGTATAACATTTCTATTACATTTTTAGAAAAATCATCTAGTGAAGAAAGAAATCCTAATTAATCTAGAAGGTGGGATCATGATCTTACCTGGAATTAAGCTCCATGACAATAAGTGAGAGATAATTTGATATAGGAATTGATAAATAAACAAGATATCACAATAGATTTAACATTACAAAATAACAAACATGGAATTGTATTCTCAAGTTGCTGTTAATAATTTGTCAACAATAAATTTGCTTTTAAGCACCTATATTGTATCATTAACAATTGTTAATGATACACCATAGGTACGTAAAAACATTAATTGTTAAGAAATGAACTAAAATTGCTAGTTTCATTAAGACTTAATAGGAATATAGAATAAATGATGGAGATTTGAGAGCACAGTTCTCCCGTTATGCATTGTTTGAAAAGGTTAGAATGAAGTGGAAAGATTCTGCTTCTAGTAACAGACATCACTATTAAAGCATTCTGGGAGTAGTTCAGAGCAAAGTAAGTTTTGAAGGCAGTAGGTAGCTGCCCTTCTGACTAAATTTCTTCACCTACTCTCAGTAGAGCAGACTTTAAAGGGAAAGGAAACTTTTGTTATTTAACAGCAAGAATTACTGTGTAAGTAAATATCTGAGTTTGATTTTTTTTTCCCTTAAAATATCATTCTAGGTCCTCAAAAGCAGAAAAGTGATCGAACATTAATAATTTCCAACAAAATATCACGCTATTTCTCATACTTTGTATTTTATAACCTTACTTCAAAGATCCTACAAAAAAAGCATAGTTAGTCAATTAAGATTTTTACAGCTTAATGACTATATATGTTTCTCCTCTTCTAGGGCCATTTTTTAAAAATTTTATATGATTTGCAGCATATTGCAGACTCCATACACAGGGCATTGATGGGTTTCTCCTTGCACATCAGCTACAATATAAACTTACAATAAGAGTTATCTTCAATAGTTTGTCTTTTATACTCAGCTCTATTTAATAATTACAAGATTACCCTTCTTTTCCTTTAATTAGCAGTAATTCAAAGCCTATGTACAGCCCGCAAACTGATAGCCTTAAACAAGTACCAAAGGCTTCCGACAAAGAGATACAAGGAACAAAAGACGCCCTCATTCAAGACTTGGAAAGGAAACTGCGATGTAAAGATAACCTTCTGCATAACGGGAACCAAGTAAGACAATGTATAGAGAATACATATAAAAGGGGAGGCTAGGAAACTACCACATAAAATGAATTACTCTGAATTTTTTTTCCTTGCTTCCCTGTATTGATTCATTAAGCTAAAATCCAATTCTGAAATATATGCATTTACAAGACATCTGTATGTTGATGTAGCTACTTACCCTGTTCAGTGCCTAACAAGATGACCACTCGGGATTAATTGAGCAGTATGTTTAATATTGCATATAATAAATTCAGAATTGGGATAACTCTGGATTTCTGTCCTTCAGAGGTTATTGAGCTTTGGCAGTATTAGAACATAAGTTCTCATTCATGCACCTTGGCATGAATTATTTCTTGGCTCACCAATACGTACATCTTGATCAAATTCCATTTACAGATAATAGGTCCGAGATTCATATTTGGACATTATCCGAGGGGAAAAACTGATCCAAGAAATCAGTTCCAACTTGTGAATTTTTTTTGATCAGCCAATTGTGAAAGAAAGTAGGGGAAAATTAATTACAAATAGCATAGGGCAGGGGTGGGCAATTATGGCTCCTTCATGACTCGTGGACTTCAACTCCCAGAATTCCTGAGCCAGCCATGCTCTGGCATAGGGTTAAAGCTGAAAGCATCACCATGTATTGTATGCCCACCACTTTCCCTTTATTATGACCACAAGAATTTAGATATGTGTTCTGATATCATTACCTTGTTTTCCAGGGGAGCCACCAAGGGAGGAAGTGGTAAATGGGGGGAAAGCATAGAATGTGACAGGAAATTGAATTACATTCTAAAATGGCAGCAACTCTATGCTTTTTATATGTATAATTCTTGTTACTCTTATCCATCTAGTGCTATTGCACTCAGTCCATCTTTCATGTTTCATCATGAATGAAACTACAACAGATTTGTAATAAGCTAAGATTCCCTTTCATATGTTATCAAAACTAAATCGAGGCCAAGTGAGTTTAATTTTTTTTAATATATGTATAGATATCCGAAGTTAATGTAATGTTTTATTCATTCATTAGGTAACAATTATCAGCTTAGACAAGGCATTTTCCTACCCTCTTTGGAATTGTGATTTAGTTTAATACTATATTAAGCAAATGTTTGATTAACCATGGTTTATTTAATTACAACAGGCTGGGTTCACTCAATTTACTAATCCTTAAACTGCAAGCAGGAATTAGAATCATTTTACATATAGACAAAAATCAAGCCAAGTGTGTAGTTGAATCCTGTCCCATCCAAGCTGCTATACAAAAATCCTATCACTACCCCTTGCTGCAGACAAAGGAAAATGCTTGCAGTATCATTGCCCCATTCATATCCTATTTTCATGTGGTGTGCATTTGTTTGACCATATTGAAAAGAATGTCTTAGTTCCCAGGGGAGGCTCAAAATCTATTAAGCCCTTTGGATTTTTGAGATAAACCTGAAGTCTGGGAAGTAGGGTAAACCAAGCACTGTCACAAATCAAGTTTTGCTGTATGTTTAAATAGGTTGCAGCTGCACTGAAAATAAATTGGTTTAGCTGCTGAATGCAGGAAAACTGAAAAATCGCCACATGAAAATACTCTTAGTACATAAAGTCTCGTGTATTTGTGTGCTACCCTTCTAGCAACGTGAAACTATTTTTAAACAACTAAAAGACTACCGTTAGTGTTTGTTTTAGTAAGGAGGTCTAATGCAAATGCATGGGACCATATCAGTTTGCTTGTGAAATGGGATCTAAAATAGAGGAGCAGTTTCTCAGTGTATACAAGAAGTTTATTACTGTTTCCATGGGTGGAAGAAGGAGAGGCAGTTACCAATAAGATACCCATGCTGTATGATCTTTTTTCACAGAAAAAGATGGAGTAATACAGTATTCTTAATCATAGTGTGGCAATAAGTTCTACTGACCGAGGTGAGCATCCTGCATGTCATCTTGGCTGCAGTAGGGGATTGCAGTCTCTCTTCAAAGTGGAGAGAAATGTATAATTTCTTTTGGTGACGTGGCTGGTATTGTGCTAACAAAGAGAAGTTGAGGCAAAATGGAACTATTCAGTATCATTAATTATTACCTTCTTTATATTTAATAGTTTTGTCGTCGTGTTAACAATTACCATTTGTTACCTACTTTTAGAAGAAATCTGAATGCCACAACTACTGGGGGGGGAGGGGCAAGAAAGGAGGAATCCACTCCTGCTTTTTATGCATATTTTTATTAAAATGTTTAAACCATGAGATAAAAGCTAACACAAAGAAAAACAAAAGGTGCAGTAGACGGAAAAAAAGTTATAGAAAAAGGAAAGAAGTGTGAAATAGAACCTCCAGTATTCACAGTATAGCAGTTATAAATAGACATATTTTAACCTCTCTAAAGTTTCATTACATTATTCTTCTTTCTATAATCTGTGTAATCAGCAAAACCATAAAGTTACATTTTCATTTTTACACAAAAGTCCTATGAGGCTTCTAATCATCAATAAATGTAGATAATATCATTTCTCTAATCAAATAAAACAAAATCTCTCAATTTCACAACCATTCCTCCATAGTGACTAGTGTTGAATTTTTCCATCTGTATATAAAATAATCTTGTTGCTGTTGAAATCATATGATTGTGGGTGCTCCATCACTAGAGGTTTTTAAGAAAAGACTAGATAGCCACTTGTCTGAAATGGTATAGGGTATCCTGCTTGAGAAGGGGGTTGGACTAGAAGACCTTGAAGGTCCCTTCCAGATCTATTCTGATTGATTGATTGATTGATTGATTGATTGAATTGAGGTGCTAGAGCTAGCCTGGAAACAGCTATGGAGCCTACTTCATTGATTCGATCTTTTCCAAGGAGCTTTTATAATAGCAACATGGCAGCAGAGGATCCTGTTGATTGGCTAACGAAACACAAAGCTCTCAAATCACCCACAGGGCATCTGATAAAAACATCCTGTACAGTGTTTTTCCTCCTCCTCCTTTTTCCATTGTGTTGCTTCGTGAAGATTTAGCTTCTACTCCGAGCATCCCCATAGTAAAAGTATGCTGTTTTCACATCTCACCTCTGCTAACGATAGTGATTAAAACAGTTGTTTATCCTGCAATTATCAAAGAAGAGTAATTCCCAGGTAATCTTAGAGTGAGCTGTGTTATACTGAATGGAAATGTGAGTGTTCTCTGGTTTTCTTTAATGTTCACATTCACATTTCCTTTTCATAAGCGTTTAAGCTACGAAGAAAGAATGGCTCGCAGGTTACTTGGACCAGAGAATGCTGCATCTGTGTTTGTATCACAGAATGAACAAAATGCACAGGACACACAAGTAAGTCTTTCTTGATTTTTTCCCCTATTCACCCAAAAGCTGAACTGAAATCCAAACTGTTCCTCATAATCGTACAAAGATAGCAGACATTTTCCTGAATGCAGTACAGGAAGTCCTCAACTTACAACCACAACGGAGCCCAAAATTTCCATTGCCAAGCAAGACAGTTAAGTGAGATGTGCCCCCATTTTACGACATTTTTTTTCACGCAGCTGTTAAGCGAATTGCTACAGTTAAAGAGAATAATGTGATTCAGTGAACCTGGCTTTCCCCATTTATTTTGTTTATCAGAAGCCAGCTGGGAAGGTTATAGATGGTGATCAGGTGACTCCAGGACAGTGGGGTAGTCATAAATACATGCCAGTTGCCAAGCACCCAAATTTCGATCACACAATTGTGGGAATGCTGCAATGGTGGTGTGAAAAATGGTCATAAGCAACTTTTTTCATTGCTATTGTAACTTCAAACAGTCACTAAACAAATGTTTGTAAGTCAAGGACAACCTGTATTTGAAACATAGCAAGCTATTGAATGTGAAATGGAAAGATAGTGGCTAATTTCACAGAGTATGCTATATCATGGCTTGTTGAACGATCCCTGGCCAAGTTCACCCATAATACAGTTTACACTGTTTACAAACCACAATGCCTAAATTCATATATTGTGCTAAATTAAAATGAAACAAAACCACATTAACCAAGTTCAAGTTTTATTTGTCACATGCATGACACATATATGACATGCAGTGAAATGATTATGTGACTGCAAAATGGAGGAAAGCAAAAGGAATAGTCTGCAGGAAGGATAGGGATAAAGATAGGGGATAGGGATCAGTTAGAGGGAAGTGAACATAAGTACGAGAGAAGGAGAAGGAACAGAGATGAAACACAACGTCTGCTGTTATGACCAGTGTATCCAGCGCCGCCATCCCAGGTCTCCACGGCAGGTCTCGGCCCTCTCAGTCCTCTGCTGTTTTCAAGGCTACTACCTTCACCTCAGCGTCTCTCATAGCCTTTGCGGCTTCTCAAGGACTCCTCCTCAAGGCTTACTCTCTGCCCTCCAGCCTGCCCTGGTCTCCTGAGCCTGTCGTCCCAGCGCCATCTTCTCTAACTATCTCTGTCCTTCATTCTCCTTACAGGCCACACCTCGGCCAGTTCAGATTGCATAACAGTTGCTTAGCGGTTGCTTAGGTGTTGCTTAAGGGTTGTTTAAAAGTTATTTAAATTATGATTAAATTATAATTAAATTTGGTTAGAAAAAAATAAAACAAAAAGAGGGTTGGAGCAGTCATGATGGCTGCCTACCTCAACGGTAGGGACTTCATAACCTAATGTATAAACTTACATTGTAGCTCAGGCAAAACATGGATGGAGGTAGGATTTGTCTCCCAAGTTGTCTGAGGAATAGAAAGATAGGAGAAAGAAGCCACTGTTCCGTTATACCTTATTGTTACTTGTGCACAAAACTTTCCATACATAAACTGTTCCATGCATAGAACTGTTTTTTGCTTTGGTTTGTGCCCAAAATATGAAATGTGTTTTGCTTAGACCATGAACTCAAAATGTTTATTCCAGATACATATGTTGTGGGGTTGGAAGAATGAGAGGGAAGGCAAAGTCATCAGTGGTGGCTGAAGGAAAGTAGATACTTTCAAGTGCAATATATCTCCTTCCCCTTTCTCCCCCATCTCACCACGTTCATGTCTCCACCTGCTCTTAGCTGCCACATGTCCATCTCCCTTAGATTTAAGGGCGGGCAGGCAGGTTGGAAATACTGGACTTGAATTTAGGGTCAGCAAAAGCTATAAGGAGGGATCGGAAAGATATGTTAAATGGATTAAATACATGTTATGGTTATTATCATTAATAGAATTGATACTAATATAATGAATATTGTGGCAAATATTTTGATTATTATTTCCTAATGATTTGTACACAGACAACACGCTGTTCAGTCGTAATTGAAATTTTTGTATGTTATAATATAT
>JAEANM010005750.1:0-19260 GCA_017656035.1 Myanophis thanlyinensis
TCTGCAGCCGGGGCTCGCAGGCTGGCAGCGTCCACGCTTGGCGGCAAAGCGGGTGGCCGCTTTGAATTCCGGGCAGCATAAGGAACAAAGCCGTCCTGCCATTTCCCTCCCCTCGCCCGCCCTTGTCGCCCGCCACCTCCTTCTCCTCGTGGGCAGGCAACAACGTCCTGCCTCCGTATCCCACTCGAATGGGGGGGGGGGTCAAACCTCCGCCGGCTGCCGGAGGTTTGAAAATCCCGACTGTCGGAGCCACGGCAAAGCTTCAAAAGAGCCGCATGCGGTTTCGGGGGCGCGGGTTGCTGACCCCTGATCTAGTCCAACCCCTCGCTCAAAAGCAGGAAACCCTATACTATTTCTGACAGATGACAGTCTTTTCTTGAAAGCTTCCCGTGATGGAGCACCCAAAACTTCTGAAGGCTAGCTGTTGTTAGGAATGTAAATCTAACAGTTGGGTTGACAATATATAAACCAGGATTATTACTTTAAGTACTGTAACTTTAAGTAATGCAGAAAGTGTGATTGGCTGCTGCTTCCTCAAGCGGCCATAAGATGGAGCCAGAATCACTGGTAGATGCTGGTTACTGTTATTGCGGCTGAGGAGTTAGAAGTGCCGTATTAACCAGCAAGGATTTTCTGTGAGTTTTTGCTACTGTTTGCAAACTGTTACCGAACTGTATATTTGCTTTGATTATTAGATTATCCCTGAACTGAACTGTTTGATGACTGACTGATTTTACCGTGTATGAATTTGGATTGATTGATGGACTTTGCATACCTCTATTTCCACGGAAGTAAAATCCTATTTTTTTACTCAGTGTCTCTGTATTTTGGTTTGTGTATTCTACCACAATACTCTCACAACGCTTCGCTTCGCACTCATTCTCCTAACAGGGGACTATCTTTAACGTGTTCCACTAGTTGACTGTTCTCACTGTCAGAAAATTTATCCTTATTTCCAGGTTGAATCTCTCCTTGTTCAGTTTCCATCTATTGTTCCTTGTCTGGCCTTCAGGTGCCAGATAAGGCAGAATTGACCCATCCAATGTGCTCATCCTGAGAAGATCCCAACACTCAATAGGTGTTATGGCCTGCCAGCGGTCAGCAGAGCTGGTGGCAGACTCTGACAAGCTTGGGGAAGAACATGGGCCAGTCCTGGAGTCTGGGGAAGGCTCTGATGGATGCTCTGCATCAGAAGCAGAGATGGAGCCAGGGCCATCCAACATTTCCCAGCTGCCTTCGTAGTCAGAGATAAGTGGAGAGGATGAACACCTGGGATCTGTTCCAGATGTGCGTGTGTGCAGAGCTGTTAGGAGAAGGGAACAGCTGAAGACAAGGAGACGACTCTGAAGGAAAGGCATATGCGGATGCTGAATAGCTCCTCCCTGGCTGGGGGATAAATAGGAAGAAATGGGAGGGGTGGTTGCAGGAGACAACCGTTTGGATTTCTTTCAGAAGATTTGCTTATCATGTTGGTGGCTTCAGACACTCTTGACAGTACTTAATTTACAGCTTTGGGATTGGCAAGTATCCAAAAGAACTGATAAGGTCGGTTACTGCAATTAACCCTTTGAAGGATTATTGCCTGGACTTTTCATTGTGCAAATGTCAATAATTTACGGGAGCTAAATAATAAAGAGAAGTTTTTTGGGAACAAGGATTCTGTTTCTGGGTTCTGCTACGGCTGGATCAGAACAATAGGATAAAAGAAGTGAAGAATTAAGAGTACCACATTTTTAGTATCAGCCACAGCTCTCCTCTTTATGGATATCTGGACCCCTATGATGTACAGCAGGGATGCCAAACTCAAGGCTGGATCTGGCCTACAGGTTGCTTATAGCTGGCCTGCAGGGCCGTCCTGGAAACAGTGAAGGACTGGCCCGTGGTGCCTCTGCCAATGAAAACGGAGCTCCATTTTCATTGGCAGAGGGTTGCAGGAGGCCGTTGCAGCTGAAAACTGAGCTCATGAGCCAGTTTTCGCTGGCAGAGCCTCAGGCTACCACAGGTGCCGACTCAAGTAACCTCAAGCTGGCCACACCCACCCTGACCATGCCCCCCCCCCATGTTAAATACAACCCTGATTCGGCCCTCAATGAAATTGAGTTTGGTTTAGGGAATCAATGTTGTTGGCTATTAGGATGCTACTGATCCAAAGGCCTTTTGGTGAGAGTAGTAAATTTGAAATGTAGTAACCCTTCAATTCCTATTATGACAAAATGTAACTGGTACACTCTGGAGATGAACAAAATGTATCTTGCACATTTACTCACTTTTCACATTCTTTTGATTCATTACAGGTAATCCTCAACTTAAAACACTTCATTTAGTGACTTTGATATTACAAAGGCATTGAAAAATTGGCTAATGACCATTGTTCGCACTTAGGACAGAATTCCAGTATTCCCATGGTTATGTGATCAAAATTCAGAAGCTTGGCAACTGACTCATATTTATGACAGTAGCAGTGGTCACGTGATCACTTTTTGTCACTTTCTAACAAGCAGAGTCAATGGGGAAACCAGGTTTACTTAACAACCATGTTACTAACTTAAGAACTGCGGAGATTCATTTACCAACTGTGGCAAGAAAGGTCATAAAATGGAGCAAAATTCACTTAACAAATACCTTGCTCCAATATAAATTTTGGGCTCAGTTGTGGTTGTAAGGTAAGGACTACTTGTATTAATTTCATACACAAATTGTGTCTCAACTTGCAATGGCACCTGGAATAGGAATTTCCATTGCTAAGTGACATGGTCATTAAGTATATTTGCATTGCTTAGTGATGCCAATCCTTGCAATCCCAGTCAGTACTGTTAAACTAATCCTAAATGGTTGCTAGGTGAGGCAACTTCTTGCTGACTTTTCACAACCAAAGTGAGAGGGACACCATAGGTCAGGGAAAGTGCATACGAAACTCAGCACACATAAGGAAGGATGCAGGAAAGATTGTCCCAGCACAAGGGACTGGATGAAGGTCCACAATTGTTTGGTTGAACAACTGTAGGACATTAGGTTGATTTTGTGGCCTGTTGGCCGCTGGCCCCACCAACAGCCGAATTAGATGAGGAGGTGGCGTGGGGAGTCAGGATCAGCATCAAGGCAACCTGAGAGCTGTGAGGGGGGGAAAAGGGAATGGAGCTCTCAGAGAGAGAGGGAGGGGCAGAGGCGGAGCCTGGGCCATCCAGCAACCCTCAGATAAAGAGTCAACAGCCCCCAGATCTGGAGGTGGCTGATGAAGAAGAGGAGGAACAGCTGGGTCCAGTGCCTGATGCTTGGATGCACAGAAGATAGAGGAGAGCAGTGGAAATGCATGGGCTGATCCTTGGGACGGAAGAGTCACCGCTGCTACTGAAGCCCCACCTAGCTCTGGGGATAAAAGGCAGGGGGCAGAGATGAATAGATGTGGTAGACAACTATTCATTTGTGTCGGACAGGCTTGTTAGCCTGCTGTGAGAGAGATGGGGCTGCTGGTGCTCCTAATAAAGGAATTGTTGATTGATTACAGAGGGTTTGTCATGTTTGAGGAGCTGAGTCCAAACTGTTGAATTAATAATAACAGCAATAGCACCTATATATCGCTTTACAGTGCTTTTCAGCCTTCTCTATATGGTTTATAGAGTCAGTCTATTGTCCCTATCTGGGTCCTCATTTTACCAACCTGGGAAGAATGGAAGGCTGAATCAACGTAGAGCCAGTGAGGATCGAACTGCCAAACTGGCAGTCAGCGGAATTAGCCTGCATTACTGCTTCTAACCACCATGGCTCAGTTAGGATAAAGTTTGGATATGCAGTTGAAGGCAGAAAGATAACCCCTAACCACTATCCCCATTACTTTCCAAGTTTTTTTTCACAGAAGAAAATGTTGAATGGAATCCTTAGCTACATAAAGGAATATGATTCTATTTAGATAAATGTCTAATTCCCAGTTACATACTCTGCTAGTAGATAGCCGACGCTGACCATTGTCTGCTTCTTAGAGTCAGTAGCCAATGAATCTGTGGCACATGTCACATAGTGTTCCCTCTGCAAAACAAACAAACAAAAAATGACTAGCAAACAGGATATTATCTTTATCTCAAGTGCTGTATGATTGTTTTGCCAAAACAATCTGGTGTTTACTTCGTTTTCTGAGAAACTCTGCCATAGCAAACAATGGGTTCACTTAATAGTTGTAAAGTTCATAATTATGCCTCCCACATTTGCTTATGATCACTGCAAAAAGAGAAAAAAAAATGTAAAATTGTGGCCAACCTGTTTTATGTGTACTATGATTTATAATCTAATGGGCAGGCTCCATTGTGGCTCAAAGACTAGCGGTATACTCCTGGCCAAAAAGCACTTCAAAGCACAAAGTATGAAAATGATCCTGTCTGGTACTAGCCCAGGGGTGGGCAATTACCTCTCCCTCATGAATTGTGGACTTCAACTTCCAGAATTCCTGAGCCAACATGGCTGGCTCAGGAATTCTGGGAGTTGAAGTCCACGAGTCTCATGGAGGAGCCATAATTGCCCAGCCTTGTACTAGCCTTTAATCCATTACACGTAGGTAATGCTGAGTAACTGGAAAAGAGTCCAGCAACAAAGCAATAAAAAGGGTAAAGGACTTGGAAGCTGAATACTACGAAGAATGCTTGAAGGAGCTTAAAGAAGAGAAGACTAAGGGAGAAAATGACGGAAGAAAAGGAAGTAGATTTATTCACATTAGCATATAAGGGCAGAAGCTTTGCATTGAGAGATCCACACTAGAATGAAGGAAGAAGTTCCTGATTGTAAAACTATTAAAGAAATGGAACAGCCTGCCTCCTGAAATTATGGGAGCTCTATCGTAGGAAGTTTTCAAGAAAAGTTTGGACTGTCAGTTGTCCAGAATAGTATGAGAATTCCTGCATTACTCTAGAAGACTTTCAGGCCCCTTCCAACCTCTGATTCCAGGTAGTCAAGTCTTTCTAATCCCTCAACTGCAACTGACATATTTTTCCCGTAGGTTAAGATGGACAAACCCGGAAGAGGTTTGGGTTCTCTCTGATGGCACCCAAGCTCTAAAATTATTTCTCAGCAAAGTTCTCCACTTAATATTACGATGAATGAGAAGCTAGGCTGCAGCAAGTAAGATGAAGCCATGGCTACTCCTAAAACTGGATGTATAAAGTTTAGAAGCCCACTCTTTCCTCCACCGCAAGGTAGATGTGGAGAAGGTTTCACTAGAATATGTAGTAAAGCAAGGTTCATTTTGTAGTCTTCTTCCTTTTTCTACAACCCTCCTCCCAAAACGATGGTGGAATCCTTTCAATGAAACATCTAACAGTTCTGAGGCCTACAAATA
This sequence comes from Myanophis thanlyinensis, assembly GCA_017656035.1. Lineage (NCBI taxonomy): Eukaryota > Metazoa > Chordata > Lepidosauria > Squamata > Homalopsidae > Myanophis > Myanophis thanlyinensis. The sequence goes on from JAEANM010005750.1 coordinate 5,324, forward strand.
GTGATAAGGAGATCACAGTCCTCTATTTAACCACTTTGATTTGGCAGTATCTCCTCATGGTTTTAGGAAGCATCTTTTCCATCCCTTGCTATCTGACCTTTCTCAACTGAACGTACAGATATGGAACTTAAGAATATTGCCTACACACAAAGGATGGAATCACTGCCCTAACACATTTGCATCTGAACTGGATCTACCACCAATGAAGCCAAGTCTCCTCTAGGCAACAGATTATACAGAAATCCTGGGACATTCAGGTACAACAAAGAAATAAAAACTCACAGGCTTGTCCCAAATTTTCTGGGATGGGACAGTAGTGTTGGGTTCAATTTTCTGGAATTTACAGAGAGCTTCCTCATTGATTTGCTTCAAATGCTGTTCTAGTGGAAAGTCTCCGTAAGTGAAGAACCTAGAATGGAAGATAAAATTATTTATTATTAATGGCCCGGGGGTGGGTGGGGGGAGGGAACCTAGAAAATCCCATTTATTTTATTTATTTATTTTATTTATATACCACCCCCTCTCCCTAGGGACTCTATTTACATAGACAAGAGACAGCAGATATCACAGTATAGTGCCGTGATGGCGAACCTGTGGCACACAGAGCCATTTTGCTGGGCACACAAGCTGTTGGCCAACTCACCTCCAGTTGAGCATGCACATGTGATTGCGTATACATGATTGCAGAGACCCAGCTGTGCCTCCGCTGTGCATGCGCATGATTGCAACAGGAAATCCAGCTGGTCTTCGGAGGTCTCCTGCGCATGCACACGTGATTGCTCATGTGTGCATGAGTGCCTGTGCACAGCTTGTGTGCATTGCACATGCAAAAGCTGCATGCATGTGCAGATGGTGCAGTTGCACTTGCAACGCATGTGGAGGTGCCGCACACAAATGCAGATGGCTCGTGCAAAGCACATTCTTTTCGGTGCTCGGTAAGTAAAATGTTCGCTACCACTGCTATAGTGTATTCCAAGTTGACAGCTTATTCTATATTATCATGTTAAATATTGCTCTAAAGCAGTGTTTTTCAATCTTGGTAACTTTAAATTCTATTGCCAATATTTCTTTATAAGCATGCTGGGGCAAGGAATTCTGGGAGTAGAAGTTCACACATCTTAAAACATCTACAGGATGTTCTGATCTACAGGAACTTCTGAAACCTTTTGCTGAAGGGATGTGAAGGTTATACTTCATCAGTCAAAAATTTCAAGTTCTGCTATGACTTCTATCTAAGAGCAGCTTTTTTTTCTGCAGGTACATGCAAGAGGGGCATAGATGAGACATTCCTAAACATCTTTGCATATACAAATCAACACATTAATTATTTATTCATTTGGAAAAGAAATAAACATACATTCCCCTCTCCCTTAATGGCTCTGTGTAACTTGCAAAGAGACCATAAACATAACCCTAATCACAACATAGTTAAAAGAAGAAAATATGAAATAATAAAAAAGCAGAAATGGACACATTAGAAGGTTGAAAAAGCAAGTCAAGTAAAGATGCTTTCAACTGCCCTGAGACAGTAAGACTCAATTCAATTTTGGTGGCCCCTTTGTCTCAGGGGAGAAAGCAGAATTAATTGCTTTTTTTTTTTTTTTAAAGAAAGCCATTTTTTTGTCTTTGTACTGGCATTTCTTCAAATATCCCACTCATGTGAGCGACATCCTTGCAATTAAACAGTCTCAGTTAATCAGTTTCCCTAAACAAGAGTTTTATTAACTTCCAGGCCAGAATTTTTAAACAATCTTCATCTTTTCTTAATATTCTAGATTTTTGGTCTTCTGGTTCCAAATTTTTTTAGTTATGATTAATAAGAGACTTCCTGGCTTTAATTTTGTTAGAGCAGAAGGGCTACATATTTAAAGAAAAAGGCTCAAGCAAACCAGCATACCCAAAATATTGTTTGGATAGCAGAGTACAAAAATCAAAGCTATATTTCTATCTTGAGTTCTGTCATTAGCTAAATGACCAAGCAATTAATTATTATTAATGCTCCAATTTTCTCTTCCTTTCTTCTTTCCTTCTGATACCTTGCATTGCTGGGATGATAATGAGTAGCATGGAAGTTTTTCAGTTGTTCCCAGGACAGATCAGGGATCTTCAATGGATCACCACCAGACACAACGGCATATGTGTGATCAGGAAGAATCTTGTTTTGAAGGTGCTGATAGAAAACTCTCTCATTATCTGCCTTAAAATAAATATTTTATTGAATAAGAACAAATTAACATATCATCTATGGTCAAACACTACCCAATATCAGCACATCTCTGGGGATTGGTGCCTTATTATCTGTAGGGCTTCAAAGATACAGGAAGCCCTTGACTTATGTTTGTTTTAGGGACCTTTCAAAGTTACGGTACTGAAAAAGTCCACTTTTCATACTTATGACCGTTGCATTATCCTGTCCACATGATCAACGTTCAGCCATTTGGCAACTGACTCATATTTATGACAGTTGCAGTGTGCCAGGAAGGGTCATGTGATCCCCTTTTATGACCTTCTGACAAGCTAAGTCAATGGGTAAGCCAGATTCACTTAACAAGCACGTTACTAATTTAATAACTGCAGAGGTTCACTTAACAATTGTGCCAAGAAAGGTTGTAAAATGGGACAAAACTCAACAGTGATCTCGCTTAGCAACAGAAATTTTGGGCTCAATTTTGGTCATAAATAAAGAACTTTCTTTATTACGCAAGATTTTATCATACTGCATTGTATTGTTCTAGCATCCTTCAGCATTGGCTAGCTGAATTATCTACAAGAGGTCTACCATTTTCCCAATTCTGACCTAGAAGTTAGGTAACATTTGCAGAATTGATGTCTTTGCCTCTGTTAACAAGACAAATGCAATAAAATTATTATGGAATAGGAATTTTAAGTTGGAACAGTAAAGGTCTACTCACATAACAGTTCAACGGAGCCAAACCACAGTCAATTATGGATTGGCATAGTGCCAACCTAGTTTTGATTCTCACATCAGAATCAGAAATCCAAACAAAATACAAAAAGGACCTTGAAAATTATGATTTTTATAGGGATCAGAATGAATTAGATAAAATACAGGGTACAGAAGGAAAAATGATTACAAAAATATATAGTTATTTACTATGATTTAAGATGGAAGATGAGGTGGTAAAGAAGACAATGATAGCTTGGGCCAAAAATTTTGGATACAATATATAGTTAGAGGATTTAGGATTGGGAAAACTTATGGGAAAAAAAACTACAAATTAACAATGTCGGCAATATACAAGGAAAATTTGTATAAAATGTTCCATCTCTGGCATCTACCTCCTATGTCACCCAATAGATCAGCACAATGTTGGAAATGTAAATTTAATCAAGGTACCCATTTTCATATGTGGTAGACATGTAAAGACGCAAAGAAATATTGGTTTAAAATTAAAAAATGGCTGGAAGAAATAATAAAACAACTCAAACCAGAACTTTTTCTATTTGGAATAAAGAGAGGGAACTATAATAAAGAGACATTTTACTTGATATTACATATTTTGACCACAGCAAGATTAGCATTTGCTCAAAATTGGAAGCAAAATTATTTACCCACGGAAGAATTAGTGATTCAAAAAGTGTTCAATTGTGCGGAGATGAATAGGCTAACTATGGAACTAAAAGATAAAAAAGATTCAGAATACTATCTGGTATGGGACAAATGGTACACTTGGTTAAAAAACCAATTTAATTAGTTGGATTGTACTAGTTGGATTGCTATACTAAATGTAACCGAATTGAAAGATATACGATTACTACTATCTGTAAGGAAATTGTAAGATATACAATTATTATCATTAGATATATATATATGACTATTATTATCAATAAGGAAACTATAAGAGACAGGATTATTACTATTAGATAGGTAATTATCAGTAACTGAATTGTAAAATATGATTATTAGCATTAGTAAGAAAATTGTAAGATGTATGTTTATTATTACTGGATAGATGATTATTAACAACCAAATTGTAATATATAGAATTTCTAGTAACAATATCAAAACGTTGGAAAAAGAAACATGTAAATTATGAGTTAAAGTTTGGAAACTGGATTAAAAATTTTGGATTGCAGAATCAGAAATTTATTCTTTGAAATATTCCTGAAAACCTCACTTTTCTAAGTAGTTCAAAAAAAATAAATTATAAAAAACATGTCCATTTCTGCTTTAGTGTCATGTGTGAATGTACCTATCTGAAATTGTGGTTTCCTTTTGGCTTACAAATTGCAACTTTGGCATAACATGTGGCAAAGCATTGTGTGTTTGTAGATGACCTATCCCAAGCTTATCTGAAAATAAGAGAAGCTAAACTGGAAAGGATGACTACCCCCAAATGGCCAAGTAAATTGTGCTCGCCATCCGAAATATTGCAGCTAAATTTACAAATGCCACAATTTTAATCATGACCTGCAGATGAAGTGATAGCAGCCGGATTCACATACAACAGTAGGTATTAATGGATGAATTTGTGCAGTGCTAACTCACAATGACATTTTGATGTAACAATGGCACCGAAAAAAAGTGACTTATGACCATTTTTCACACTTGCAATCATTGCATTGCAACATCTCCATTGTCACATGACCAAAATTTAGGACACTTGGCAACTGGCTCTTTATTATGGTTGCAATGTCCGGTGGGTGGGTGGGTAGAATCATGATTATCTTTTGCAACCATTTGACAAGGAAAGTCAATAGGGAAACCAGATTCACTTAACAACCATGTTACTAATTTAACAAATGTGGTGATTCGCTTAACAACTGCATCCAAAAAGATCAGAAAATGGGGCAAAATTCACTTGACTGTCTCGCTTAGCAACATAAATTTTGGGTTTAGCCATGACAGCTAAGTCAAGGACTACCTGTATTTGATTTGGACTCAGTAGCATGTATAAACCTATTTGACAAACTATAGTTAAAACAATCCATGGTTTGGTACTAAGTGTGAACACAGGCCATATCTGAACATCCCAAGCAAAGGGAAAATCTTTAAGAACTAGCTTGCCAGGTGAAAACCAATTCACCCAACCAAGCCATTTATAAAATAAATGTTAACCAGCACAAGATCTTTTGAATCCTGCAACCTTTACCATTCTGAATGTGTTTAAAGCCTCATAACAGTTCCTCAAAAATATTATCTTTTCAATCTGATCCTAGCTTGTCACCACTCAAACACAGAACTATTTTACAACAGCTCCTCAGGAATTCTTAATAAGCCAAAAGTGTGTAACAATTAAACCGGGCTTACAAAAGCTCCTTTCATTTCATTAAACACAACTCCTTTGAAGGTTAATGGGGACTGAGCATCTGCTGGGCTCTCGTGTTCCAATCTCCAGCCTTCCTGCCTAAACAAATTTGAAATACATAAAAAGTGAGTTAATAATTCTTCTAGATGATACATTGCAGTTCTTATCTGTCAACTGGATTACAAAATCTTACCAGAAATCCAGAAGCCTCAAAGAAGGGAAAAACACAGCATCCAGGTAGACAGAGAGAAGATTTTGGAAGTCCTTGGGATTTTGGGTAGAAAATGGATAGAGTGTGTAATCACTAGCTGAAAAAGATGACAAACATTAAAAATGAAACGGTTCAAAATTAAATCCGTGAATTACAGCTCATTTAGGGTGATGAATGCTTTGCAATCTTCATCTCATTTTCAAAACGAGCCCTCTTATTGTGTTATTTTTATTGAAGGAATTTTTAACCAGATAAAGACACTACAAATATTAGAGGAAGAAAAAATAGGGAAAGTAGAAAAAGAAAGGAAGAAAAATATTATAAAGTGGTGGCTTCTGATCTTTTTGAGAGCAATTATAAATGTGTTTATATTTTACTCTCTCCCTCTCTAGTTACATCATAATTCTTTCTTTCTATACGCTATTTTTCTAATACTCAAACCCATAAATCACAAGTTCATTTTTTGCTTTTTTCAGCAAAAAGTCCGCAAGGATTTTCATTTTTTTTTTGCTTTTCAGTCACTGATAAATGTAGTATTGATCTTTCCCTAATCAAACAAGTTAATTTTTCCATGTCTGCTAATGCTTCATCTTCACCAACCAATCGTCTACTAAGGGTATTTCAGATTTTTTCTCCTTTATTTATTAATTAATCTGCTGCCCATTTTGCTACCCAAACAGACTCTGGGTGGTTTGCATGATAAAAATAGAAATTTATATATTTATATTTATGAATATAAAACAATTAAAATAAGAAATAGACATTAATAGCTTTGTGCATATAATTGTCTTGAAGCAGTAATCATGTATAAAAATAATAATTTGATGGTATTTTTTTTATAACAGACTATTCATTAATTCCAATGTTATTTGTGTTATTTCTGATGTTTTTGTAATATGTGCCATTTCTTAGGGAACCAATTTTATGGAAAGTTTGAGAAAACTTCAAGTACCGGTAGTCCTTGGCTTACAAAAGTTCATTTAGTGACCATTCAAAGTTACAACGGCACAGAAAAAAGTGACTTAAGACCATTTCTCACACTTATAACCATTGCAGCATCCTCATGGTCATGTGATCAAACTTGAGATGCTTGGCAACTGGTTTATATTTATGACGGTTTGCAATGTCCCATGATCCCCTTCTGTGACCTTCAGACAAGCAAAGTCAATGTGGAAAGTCGGATTCACTTAACAACCTAGATTTAACTTAATAACTGCAATGATTCACTTAACAAATGTGGCAACAAAAGTCATAAAATGGGGCAAAACTCAATGTCTCACTTAGCAACATAATTTTTTGGGCTCAGTTATGGTCATAAGTTGAGGACTACCTGTACAAAATGCAAGGAGGGAAAAGGACATAAAAACTGCAAGGGGATTGTATGAGCTTCCAGTATGCCTCAGTTCCAGCCATGCTGCTTTGGGTTACTGGGGATCAAATTCAACATTGATTGGAGGACTATAGGATATAAACCCGAGATCACAGCTCACCATGTCATAAAATGCCATTAGAAATGTAGGAAAGGGGATAGAGAAATGATATCCTACAAGAAAGACTGTGCATAACTTACTGGCAAAGCAAGTATGAACATGCCATTGTCTCCTAAAGTTTTCCCACGCAAGGACTGTTAGTCAAGAATTGAGTATGTCTTGGGGTGCGGTGGCTTAGTGGCTAAGATGCTAAGCTTGTTGATCAGAAAGATTGGCAGTTCGAATCCCTAACGCCGCATCATAGAGTGAGCTCCTATTACTTGCCCCAGCTTCTACCAACCTCGCAACCTATTTATATTTTTTTAGTCATTACATGAGAATGGTCAGTCTAAAGTGGCCCAGAATGGTTCATTCATGAAAAAAGTCAGCTTGGAATCACAAGGGAAGAGAAGTAGAGGCAGATCCCAAAGTAGAAGGGTTGGTTGCAATTTGGGGTTTCTTAGCTTAGTACCATCTCTCCCATCTTTACTTGACTTTAACATTCATACATAGAGCCTCATACAATGACCTAGGAAATCAGAGTGAATCCCCAGTGTTGGGTAAGGCTGAGAGCTTAAAGAAATTGGATGAGCTACAAAATAGGTCAATACTTAGAACAGATAGAAGATTTGGGGTTATCTCCTTGCGTGGTGGCTCAGTGGCTAAGATGCTGAGCTTGTTGATCAGAAAAGTCAGCACTTTAGCAGTTTGAATCCCTAGCACTGCATAATGGAATGAGCTCCCGTTACTTGCCCTAGCTTCTGCCAATCTAGCAGTTTGAAAGCATGTAAAAATCCAAGTAGAAAAATAGGGACCACCTTGATGGGAAGGGAACAGCATTCTGTGCGCATTTGGCATTTAATCATGCCGGCCACATGATCACAGAATCGTCATCAGACAGCGCTGGCTCTTCAGCTTAGAAATGGAGATGAGCACTGCCCCCTAGAGTCGGGAATGACTACCACATATATGCAAGGGGAACCTTTATTTTTACCTGGGTAAAGATATGATAGCAGTCTTACAATATTTGAGAAGCTGTTGCAGAGAGGAGGGGATTGAACTATTCTCCAAAGCACCTGTAGGCAGGACAAGAAGCAATGGATGGAAACTATTCAAGGAGAAGCAACCTAGAACTAAGCAGATTATTTCCTGACAACAGCTAATCAGTGGAACAGCCAGAAGTTGTGGGAATTCCATCACTGAAAGCTTTCAAGAAGAGATTGGACAGCTATTTGTCTGAAGTGGTATACGGTCCTCTGCTCAAGTCAAGCTGGGAGCTGGACTTCCAAATTTCTTCTAGTGCACCTATTATTCTTTAAGTTCTTAGCAAGCTGTCATTTGCAATCAGCACTGTTTCCCCTCCTTCTCTCTCCACTATCTTCTATGCAATGTTGATATTTCCAATTGTCACTATATGTTTGTTAACTACTCAGGATGCTAGGCTTGTCTTTGTTCTGCCAGTACCTCAGCAACTCTGTTTGGATAACAGCCTTGTTGACACTCAAGAATTCACCTTAGAAAGAAGAGTAATCAACGTTGCAGATTTTGTTGTACAAATAAGCTGCCACATACACACCAGGAAATTCGCAAAGCTGTCAGTTTCCATTTCCTCACCTGTAAATGCATTCATGAAGGTAGAGAGCGACCTGTTCAGCATTTTAAAGAAGGGATCCCTGACAGGATACCGCTCTGATCCACACAGTACAGTATGTTCAAGGATGTGGGGGACCCCTGTACTGTCCATGGGAGTCGTCCGGAACTGAACACTGTAAAAAAAAAAGAGGAAAACATTCATGTTTTAATCTTTCTTTTCAGATAGATACCATTTTCCCCCCAAGGAAGCTAACCATAATAAAACAAAACACTAGTAAATCACAATAGTATATAAAACTCTAATGCTTTCTCCTTCCTACCCATGACTCAATTTTCTAGTTTTGCCCAACTTTTGTTAATGTTTTTTAACATATTCATGTTTTTAAACTCTTGTTTTTATGTTCTATGCCTCCCCCCGCAAGTCATTCAACAGTGAGATGAGCAGCATATAAATTTAATAAGTAAGTGAACAGCATAATAGAGGTAGTCCTTGATTTATTACAGTTCATTTAGTGACCGTTTGACATTATGACACTAAAATAAAGGGACTTATGACCATTTTTTTCTTATGACTGTTGCAACATCTCCATGGTCGTGTAATTTACAGCTGGATGCTCGACAACTAGTTCATATTTATGATGGTAGTGTCCCATGGGTCATGTGATCATCTTTTGTGACAAACCAGATTCATTTAACAACCAAACCACTGATTTAACAGCTGCAGTGATTCATTTAACAAACGCTGCAAGAAAACTCATAAAATGGGGCAAAAGCCACTTAACAAATTCTCACTTAGCAACATAAGTTATGGGCTTTATTGTAGTCGTAAATCAAGGATTATCTATACATGCTGTCCAGGGTGGGTAAAAATCGATTTAAAGAAATAAATTTAAAAAATCAGATTTTTTTTTATATAAATCAGATTTATTTGAATAAAAATTTATCTAAAGATAGTTTAATAATTTAGTTTATTCAGCATGAAATGGAGCTTAGTTATGTAGCATGAGGCTGTATATTCTGCAATTGGGATTGTTGGTGAGTCAACAGCAGGTCAGAGGAAGAGCTTCTGCAGGACAGTGATGACAGTTGCTCTTTAAAAATTATGGTTTAAATTGAATTGATTTAAATCAAGCCCACCCTGATGCTGTCAAAGGCATAAGAAAAAAAGTTCCCACATTTCTTTCACAATCCGCACTCTGGAGAAGCAACGTGCCCAGGATTATTAAAGTCAGTTTCCCAACTGAATGGAATTCTGAACCATGATAGAAAGCAAGAACTGCACTCAGGCCCCATTGAATTCAAAACTTTGGCGCTGTAATTTAATACTTCTGAACCAAAGGTGAATAACAAAAATACCAGACATTTTAAGGGCAGGTCAGACATTTTAAGGGCAGGTTTGATGCATGGCTTCAAAGCCTTTGAAAACCAAATGATCCACACAAAAAATTCATTATTCAGCATTCCTGACCTGAACAAGTTGTTGGAGTCTTCTCGTGCCACATGCAAATACTGGGCTCCGGTCTTGTCATGGTTGAGTTTAACAGCAGTCAAGGAAAATTCAGGAACTACCGTCACCTGAATAAAAAATACACACATCTCTGTGACTGAATACAAATTAAACCACCGGGCGCTTCTGCAAAGTTTCGAGTTCACAAAGCATGCCGAATTACATTGCCCAGAAGGCTCAGCTAGGACAGCCGTGTTTGCCAGATCAGCTGTGTACCCCAAATTGGAACGCACATCAAGATGGTGGCTCTCCAAACCATCTTCCAGAAGTTTCCTCAAAAATATTCCCCTTTCCTCTGTACTATTCTACATTTACCGTTAATCTGCATTAAGCGACCACAATTGGGAGTTGGCAACTCTGTCATTAGATAAAGCAGTTGCTGAGAAAAACCACAATTGTGCATATCATCTTTTTTTTAATCTATTTAAATTTGTCAAATAGAAAAAAAAAGAAATTATATAAAAACAAAGTGACAAGGACAATAGGCACGTTTCTAGCATACTTATGTATGCCCTCTCTCAAGTATATGTAGATCCAAGGAAGTCAATTTATGACTAAAACTGTGAAAATTAGTAGCTGAAACAATTGAATCAGGTAAAGCATTCCAGACTTCGACAACTGGATTACAAAAACCATATTTTTTTACAGTCAAGTTTAGAACAACTTGTCATTTTATAGACCTGCAAAAGTTGCCAATATGAGGATTGGTCTCAAGAGTTGAGAGTCATGGGTGGGAATGTCTTTCAATTAGGCAGCTTTTAAACCAGGACTACCTGCTTGTTTGTTAGTTTCCTAGATTTGACTCAAGAGTTCAAGGCAGTTTATATGGAAATTCTCTTAAATTGTATTTCTCCAAGGGATGCTTGCTGCAAAAGTATGACAGGTCAGTGAATTTTCCTGCAGTTAGTTCTGACCCTTGATCCTAGTCCCATCTCCATTCATCCTCTGTTTTTGCACCATGCAGATATGTGCAAGGCATTCTTTCTAATGTGTCACACACACACCCTCCCAATCAAGGGCTCCAACAGACCTTAGCAAACAAGAGACCTTAAAAGAAGATTGAAATCAGTGTTGACTTCTGAACTAGCCTTTTTGGAAAGGAGTTCCAAAAAGCCTAAACTACAGGAACCCTGAATTCAAATTGAAAAGTGATGACTTGGAAACAAAATCTTTTATGTATGTTATCATTAGAATTATATATGCTTGTGAAATGTAATAAATATGATTAATAATACCTTATCTGCAGTAAAATGTATGACACGCAGAATATGGTGACTGGCATAAAAATGATACATTGCAATACCGAATAACTAAATAATGGAGTATAACTTGACTAACCAACTAATGGAAGATTACAACGTAATAAAAATAAGTGCATCACTATTAGAATCCTATAAACTCATTAAATGTAATAAATATGATCATATTCTATCTGTATTAGAAGGTATGACACTTAGAATATGGTTATTGACATAAAATGACATAATGAAATCTCGAATAATGGAAATTATAATTACATAAATATGTGCATTACCAGAACTATATATTAATTGTAATAAATGTGATCAATATTATTTTGTTTGTACCAAACTGTATGACACTCAGATGCCACACTGTTCATGCACTGATATGTTTGTGAAAAAATAAAAAATAAATACAAAATTTGGTGGGGAAAAATGTTTACCTGGTTTACCGTGAATCCATGGATTTTATCCCCACTTTTGAACTGCAGTGCCCTTTCATTTGCAGAACCACTCGTCCATCGCCAGAATCTCGGCCCAAACAATCCAGAACTATGTAAACTTTAAAACCAAGAGAAATAACCAAAGATCAGTTTTTAAGGACAGTATTTTCTCAACCCTGACAACTTTATAAGACATATTGATTATAAATCCTAGAATTCCCCACCCTGACTGGCTGGGGAATTCTGGGAATTGAAGTCTATAAGTCTTAAAGTCACCATGTTTGAGAAATACTATTTTTGGGAGTGAAGTTGTATGAGATATAATAAGGGAAGTATCTTGCTTTGTAAAGAGAAGAGAATGGATCTGGAGTGGAACCACGCCAGGATCTATTTTCAAAAGATGTTTGGCCCCAGAATTCAATAGATAACCCTTGGGGGTGACTGCAAGGTAAACATTGGGGTATTAAAGCCAATTCAAAACAAACCAAAGAAAATGAAAGCAGCAAGTCATTTTCACTGTCCTCAAGAAAGAAAAAAGAAGGAAAACATTGCCTTGATATAATCTGTAAAACCATTGTCTTAGTTTTGTATATTTCCATGTGGCTCCTGAACCTTTTTATTGTTACAAATTATTCCTTTTAAGAGGACACCAGTAGGCCCTCAAAAAAAAAAAAAAAAACAGGAAAGATAAGGAAAACTGCAGTCAAAGTCCGATCCAGATTTCTTAAAGATAAACGAGTCAGCCTATTATTTGACTTGGTGCTGGGATAAATCTCTTGACCATTTCGCTTGCCCAGCCGGCTAGTTCGTCTGAATGGCCACCAATGCTCAAGGCCTAAAAACAATGTAAGCCAAAAGATACAAAGTAGCGACTATAAACTTGATTCTCCAACTTTTAAGTTCCCTTTATAGTTTCTTCCACGGCTCCTTAACATACCCATGGGAACGATAAAGAGGCTCTCGTCCACACCCACCAGGATTAAGCAGGCATGTGCGCACAGCAGAGTTTCATCAGGTCGGCACAAGAAAGCACTTTGCACATGGCTCAGAGACTTCTTTTCTTTTTTTCCCCCCTGCATCCTACCTAATGGGAGGTTTTCCAAAGCCCCAAGCCTGCCAGGACGGCCCCGGCGTTTCCAAACCGAGCACATTCCCAACTGGGGGAGCAGCAGCAATGGGTCGCAAGGAAAACAAGAAGTCTTAAAAGAGTCCCTCTGAGCATGGACAAAGCAATTCCCCACCAAGAAGCCAGGCTTCGCCCTCCCGCCAGATGCCCCTCCTGCCCCACTCCTCACCGGGGGAGGCCCGACCGAGCCAGCCACAAGCGCCACATGGCGACCCTTCCTGGCAGAAAGCAAAGCCAGAGGCGACCACGCTGCGCTGCTCCTGCTGTTGAGCCTGCTGCGATCTCTCTGACCTGGAAGGAACCCCTGGAGTGCGCATGCGCTGTTATCTAGCCCTTTTTCTAGCTGAGTCCAGCGCGGTTGCGGAATGTTTTCCGCGCTCGCGCGGCTCCGCCCCTTTCCGCCTTTCTTAAAAAAAAAAAAAAAAAAGCCAAAACTTGGCTTTTTGTCAGTGTTTAAAGCATCTTTCGTCCTTGGCTTCCGCGGGCTGATTATGGAAGGGGGGGGGCGCAAAATTTTGCGGATCTTTGCTTGCAGAAAGACAAGGGCGCATGGGGGGGGGGGGAGGAGAGGATGGGATTCCCCGATTAGATCAGATTTCCATTTCCCAAGAAGGGTTCTTTAAAACTGTCCTTTTATCTTGATGTCTTTAAAGTACTTGAATTAAATTTAAGAAGTTTAAATTAAGCTTTAAGGTTTAAATTCGGGATTGGAATATAAATAATAAGAAATAAATATTAAACAGTCTCGGGCATTCTGTAGAGCTTCTCAGTCATCCAGATCATGGGTGTCCCGAAGGTGCTTTTTTGTTTCCCAGGAGGCAACTGGACTTTCTTCTTCTTGGTTTTTTTTTTTTTCTTATGAAGAGGTTTCGCCTCTCATCTGAGAAGCTTCTTCAGTTTTGGTGGATGGTGGGGAACTGGCCTTGCAGACAGCTGCTCACTCGCATTCAATTTCAGATTTCAAATTTATTGGTCTCATACACAGTCATACATGGTACATGGGTAAGTTAAGGTAGGAAGGAAGGGTGGGGGTTAGAAAAATAGTTAAGGGTAGTTGGGAAGGTGGGAGTTGGATGC
>JAEANM010005751.1:0-19259 GCA_017656035.1 Myanophis thanlyinensis
ACGTGGAAGCCGGATCAGTGTTGAGTGTCAGTGAGGGCGGAACTCCCCAGTCTGCCCCAGAACTAGTTCGGCAGGCCAGATTAAAAAGCCCAACGGGCCGGGTGTGTCCCGCGGGCCGTAGTTTGCCCATGTCTGACTTAGACCATGTGATGGTGAACCTATGACACATCTAAAGTAATATGCCACAGTGTTTTGGATGACCTGCCAGCGTTCACCAATACCCAACAACTGTTATTCAAAGCATGTCCTGTTTATGGATGATATTTTAATGCCATCTGAGAATGCCAGGTTCTCCAGATAGGCTCATGCCCTTTCTTGGCCTCTGGGCCTCCAAAAATCATTTGAGAATGGAGCATGCTTTCGCATGGCTGGAGATGCCACAAGAGAGCATTCTCCCTTTCAGGAAACCAAGACCCCGTGCAACCCGAAGCTGCCTCAGGTAGGTTGCAGGGGCCTATCAGCAGAAAGAAAGCTCTACCTGAAGACAAGTATTTTGCAGCAGATCTGAGGATCACACAGATGATTGGACTGTTATTTTGTTTAAATAAATGACTATGTAAATAATTGTTTCTCTTTTGTTCAGGGACAAGGTGACATGCCAGCAGAGTCAAATTAGGCATTTTTCAAATTTTTGACACACCAAACCATCATTTAGGCCAAATCAAGGTAGATAGTCCTTGACATATGACTACAATTGAGCCCAGAATTTATGTTGCTAAATGAGAAATTTGTTAAGTGAGTTTTGCTCCATTTTATGATTTTTCTTGCCACATTTGTTAAGTGAACCCCTGCAGGTTGTTAAATTAATAACATAGTTGTTAAGTGAATGTGGCTTCCCCATTGACTTTGCTGGTCAGAAGGTCGCAAAAGATGATCATGTAACTTCAGGATACTGCAACTGTCATAAATATGAACTAGTTGTCAAGCATCCGAATGTAAATCACATGACCATGGGGATGCTGCAGTGGTAGTGTGGAATATGATCACCTTTTTCACAGTCTTTGAACTGGCCAAAAGTGGAAGACAAAAAGTAGCTAGCAGATTACTTCACAATTATTTTAATTATTTGCATTGTTCTCTCCCAACAAAAGTCTCAGTCTCTATCCTGTTTTTTGTGGTAAGTCAGAAGATGGGATACTTTGAACAGTCACTAAATGAACTGTTGTAAGCTGAGAACTACCTGTATTCAGAAATACAAGAAAACACAAGAATGGAAAGAGTTATGCTTGTCCTTTTCTATTTGAAATCAGCTCCATCATTAGGATTGGAATTTGTAATCATGTAGCTAGGGGACTCCAAATAAACAAGAACCGAAGGGAGTGTGATGTAGCAGCCAATGGGTCAAGCAGGTCAAATATCAACACAATGTGAATTGTTGCATCTGCCAATTATTTTTATTTGCCCCAGTGAATCTGTGCCCTGGGCAGGGACCATAGAGATTTAAAGACAAGTTGCCTTGTTAGGTTCTGCATCCAATCTGTAGAAATGATTAAAAGAAAAATTGAGGGACCGAGCAATGTTTCTGCTCATAGTTGCCAGCTCCTGGGAAGAAGGCAGAAGAATTAGGGCAGTGAAATGTAACAGACTGACCAAGAGTTACATTTTGTCTTGGTCCCTCTCAGGCTTGATCAGCGAACTACAGTGGAAGTGACCAACTCAACAAGTTCCTTTTCCTAATGTTTGTAATTAAATTTATGTGTAGTTAAATTTGATGTGGTGCCTCCCTGCCAAACAAACCCTGTTAATAGCATGATGAACTTGACAGGAATGTCATTTTTGCCTTAAACTAATTAGACTTCGAAATTATAGCTGGTTAATCAATCCTTGTGTAGTAACAAACCATAACAACTTAGAATGAAAACAAACCAGAAGATTCAGACAGAATCAAATTTCTAGACTGACTTCTGCTGATTGGCAAACAGGATTAAGAAAGCTAGCTAGCTAATATCCCAACAAATTCAGAATTATCACAGATGGCATTCCTCTTTGGAGACATCTTGTCCTTCAGATTAATGATTTAGCACTCTGTCCATTTCTGGAAACTGACAAGTATCTGTACATATGTCTTATCAGCATCCATATTTTCTTAGGGGGTGCCAACACTGTCTTTTTGTTAATGTTTAAAAAATAATTATAACAGATGGCAAGAAAATGTATGCATAATTGTCAAGCTAGCACAAAACAGTGAGGTGTAGAATTATATTCTGGGAAATGTGTGCAGTTGAAATGTTGTTTCAGAATATAAAAGATGGATAAACTTAATTTACAATAAAGTAAACAGAACTCCTTGTCCTGTTCCTGCATACAGATGCGCACTGGCCAGCTGGATTTTACACATGCGGGAGTGCCAAAACCTGGAAGAGCAGCATCTCAACATACACATGTGCTCTGAGAGCTGAATGTCTGGTTTCCGGTATGCACATGCGCACTGCCCAACTATTTATCACATGCACATGTGCACCAGGAACCGGAAGCTCAGATGGACAGCTCTTGAAGCACATGTGCATGCTGGGATGCTGCTCTTCCAGGTTTCGGCGTTCCAGCGCATGCGGAAGCCAGCTGGCTGGCGCACATCTGTGCACATGAACGGGACGAGGAGCCAGTGAGGTTGTGCGGGAGTTGCAGGATGGTTTTGCATGCTGCTTCCGGCATGCAGACTGGCACATTGTGATGTAAAAGGTTTGCCACCACTGAACTAGAGGTTATTGGAGAACCATCAGTAACCCTCTTTGGAGTGGTTGGAGTTGAGGAGAAAATGGCTAAAGTGGCATTTTTAGCCATTTGACAAAACCCATCCTGGTTTTCTGCAGCTGCATTCAGATGGTGCCTGAGGATTATAGAATAGAGCCAAACCTGTGTTTGAAAGCAGGCATAAGGAATGTGGTACCAGAAAGCAGCACCAGGGCTTGTCCTCTATCTCTCTCTTCACCATGCAGCCTTTTTCCTAGACTGTGAGCCAGGGAATCAGCAGAGATTTGGCAAGGAGGGAGCAAAGCTTGAAAGAACAATTGTCACATTTCCAAAGCAGGCAGCCTTGGAAGACAATGCTCCAAAATCAAAGAAAAGGGATGTGTATGCCTAATTCAAGTGCCAATTGCTGCACACTGCAACATTGGAATATTTTAAGAAGAGTGGATGCCCATTTGTTTGAAATGGTACAAGGTCTGCTGCTTTAGCAGGGGGTTCAATTAGAAGACCTTCAATGTCCTTTTCAACTTGTGTTATTCTGCAGAATCTACCTCCTAGTGATCGTCAATTATAACACCAACCAAATGATCAATGATACACACAGTGAAGTTGCCACAGCTCATTTTTTTTTTTTATTAAGGAGGAAAACAGTATTTAACATTCAGACAGCTAAGGATGACTTTTAAGCTGCCTCGGGTAAAGGGTGAAGATGAGAGAAAGACAAAGTAAGTAGTTTTCTAGATGTCTTTGATGCCACCTAGGGTTTATTGCCCTGGCAATGTGATAGTTCTAGAAAAATTGTTCTACTTAAAACATGAAGTAATCTCTCACCATCTGCAGAAGGTAAAAGTGTCCCACTGAAAATATTATAATTGTGCTTTGACTTGCAGAACAAATACTTTAATTTTAACCATCTGGTCAGACTCCTAGCAATTACCAAGAAGAGTAGAAATGGAAAAACCCTTTTGGGAAGGATGTTAAGGGTGGCAAAATATGAAATGCAGGAAGAGGAGGACAACAGCTTCAACTTGTGCCTGTAGCAGAAATTTAGGTCCACAATTAAGGCATTTTAAATTGATAACATCACATGCTTGTTTTGCTGCTGCTCCTTAAGTTTACTGTGGACTCTTCTGAGAAGTGGTTAATGCTAACTGTGCCATTTCCAATTTGACAGGTACATATATCCTTTTCTGATTTTTCTCCTTCAAATGCCACTTTAAATGGTCCCATTGAGCCATGGGATTGCCTTGTTTTGCAAGATTTTCCCAATTTCCATTGGCAACACAAATAGAATTCACAAATATTATTACTCCAGACAAGAATATTCAAGTGAACACCAACAGATATATTGAATTAGAATTCCCCACCCCCATTGAACACTGAATATATTGTATGTGTATTTTTTGTTGTTAGTTACAAAGTTGTGTCGATCCATCAGGATCCCATGGACAACTTTCCTCTAAGCTTTCCTGTCCTCTACCATCCCCAGGAGTCCATTCAAGCTCACACCAACTACTTCAGTGACTCCATCCAGCCAAGACATTCTCTGCTGTCCCGTTCTTCTTTTGCCCTCAATCCTTCCCAGCATTAGGGTCTTCTCAGTGAGTCCTTCCTTCTCACTAGGTGGCCAATTTGAGTTACATCTTTAGGATCTGGCTTTCTAAAGAGCAGTCACAGCTGATCTCCACTTGTTTGCTTGTCTTGCAGTGCAAGGGACTCACAGGTATGTGTATTATGCAATATTTATCATATCAACAGCAATAGCACTTAGACTTACTGTACAATGTATTTCATCTCAACCCTGAAACAGAAAAAAAAGGCATACCTCCAACAATGTAGGGCAGTACTATTAGCTTTTTACACATTAAATTAATTTTTTCTTAAACTGTTTTTAACTTTTTAATGTATTTTTAAATGGCTGTGCACCACCCCAGTCCCTAGGGAGGGGGGCGGTATACAAATGTATGAAATAAATAAAATAAATAATAAATTCTAAAAAAAAAAAAAAAGGTTGCTCCTTGAGATTGTAATTTGCATTGCAGCTGTAAGCAATCTTCAGGATTGCGATTTAAATAAAGGCTGTCGCTATTTCAGAGAAACTGGTTTGGATTTTGAATCAAGGAACGTTTCATTCAAAATACGAAATATTTCCACGGGCAAAATCAGGGCTATCAGACAGGGCTGCAAACGTCCCAGAGATCGCCAGACCGCAACCGAGAGGTACAGTAACTTTCCGCTGCCATCTGGTGGTCGGATGAATCTCTCAGCCCAACTCATACAACCCTAACCTTGTTCCCCAAAACCCTCACCGGTTGTGTTTTATGCCTCTAGGAACATAAACTCGAATTTTCAAACCCAGTTAGACGGTTAGTTACTCCATTCGCCCTTTCCCTTGCTTAGAAGTCCTTTCGCCTAAACGGGAGGCCCAATAAATAAGAGAGCATCTCAAAATGCAAAACAAAAAAAACAAAAAAACAGCGAGTCATTTCCATTTTCTCCTTGGTGCCCTGCCTGCTTCCCCCCCCCCCTCTAAAAATATCCAATCTTATCGACAACTTAAGTGTGCAAATATGATGCAACCTCGCAGTAGCAACCTCTCACGGAAAGCAACTGGCTGGAACTACATTGCTGGACTGGGTTTTTTATTTTTACTATTCAAATCGTCAAGTACGTAGAAGGTGTTCGCGGTTTGCAACTGTGGAATGAGAAAGCCCAGCAGGCGCTCCCCTTGCTCGTAATTTATCTCTTTCCTGATCACGCGTCCACCACACCCACAAACCCCTTTCTGAACTTTTTAGCCGGGTTTTTCTTTCTTCCGTCCCTGGAGTAGAGAGGGACACCGACACTTTTTCCTCTCTCTCTCCCCCCCCCACCCCCCGTCTGTTTTGCAACCGTATCGCCTTCGTTTCGGGAGTTGGACCGGCCTACACCAGTGTTTCTCAACCTTGGCGACTTTAAGATGTTTGGACTTCAACTTCTAGAATCCCTGGCTGGGGAATTCTGGGAGTTGAAGTCCAAACATCTTAAACTCGCCAAGGTTGAGGCACACTGGCCTACACGGCCCTCCCGTCATGCTCAGCGGTGCCGTTGGAGCAGTCACAGCGAGGAGGGCCCGGTGGGCGGGGTTCAAAGCAGACGGCGGCAAGTACCGCGGTTGAGGTTCTGGGGAGGAGGTCGCTAAGCGGAGCAGGATGGCGGAGGTCTGCGGGACTTCAGGGGAGCTCAGCCTCATGGATAAAGGCATCAAAAGGTGAGAGGCTGCAGGGAGGAAGAGGAAGCCTTGCACAGGGGAACCTCTCAGCTTTTTCCAAACGCCGTCTCAGATATTTGCTACTGCGAGGTCTCAGATATTTGCTACTGCGAGGTTGCATCCTTTTTTTTTGCACACTAAGGGGTGCTTCCCCCTTCATTGGGTGTCATGCAGAAGTGCTGGGGTACATTTGGGGGACACAGCTTCCTCTTTTTTGCGGGGGGGAGGTTCTCTCGATCTCCTGCCCATTTTAAAGTAGCCAGAGAGACGACAAACCTGAATTGTTACCCAAATGCTTTTTAGTCTTTAGTGCTTTTAAATTATTTGAAGAAATTTAGAAGGGGTGCTCTACGGAACGTGTGCATATCCGGTGCCCCCCCCACCCCCAAACTCTTTCCATAATGTATAATTTAGTTTACAGATTCCTGCCATAAGGTCAGCTGCCACAGAATCGATAGCATAGAATTAGATTTCTTCACTTTGGTGGAGAAAGAAGTATCAACAGCCGCAAGTCATGATATATGTTTTATTCATTAATGCATATTAAATATTAATTTGGATTACTGCAATGCGCTCTACATGGGGCTGCACTTGAAGACTACCTAGAACTTTAAGTGGCCCAGAATGCAACAGTGTGCACAGTAATTGGGGCCCCTAGTTTGCTCTTGTAACACCTTTATTACAAGCTGCGATAGCTTCCAGTTTCTTTTCAGGTGCAATTCAAGGTTTTGGCCATCACTTTAAAGCCCTATATAGAACAGGGCCAGGTTATCTGCAGGACTGTCTTTCTCTAAAGACAGATATTCATCCTATGGTGTCAACTAGGGTGGGCATACTCCTAGTCCAGGCTCTTCCCTTAAATTTGCTATTTGATAGGAGCCTGTGTCCTGTGTCGCCCAGGTTGAGAAACACTGGCCTACATGGCCCTCCTGTCATGCTCAGCGGTGCCGTTGGCGCAGTCACAGCGAGGAGGGCCCGGTGGGCGGGGTTCAAAGCAGACGGCGGCAAATACCGGTTGACATTCAGCATGTCTCCACCCTACTAGCCCTTGTAAAGCTTTGAATACCTGGCTTTTCCTCCAAGTGCTGAGATAAGATTAGATGACTGCACCAAGGAGTTTGACTTGGCACAGTTAAGTATTTTGAATACTAATTTTTTTATCCAGAGAATTATGAAAATACTGGTGTACTTGGTGTACAGTGTGGTTTTGAATGGCCGTGAATACTTGGTGCTTGTTATAAGTAGTCCTTGACTTACGACCACAAAACTCCCTTTTTATGACCCTGTAATCCCTTAATTCAGGGTAGAGTCACAGCAACTGGATGGACCCTCAGTTGGATGTCCTTCCTGACACTGTGGAATTCGCATCAGATATAATTTTTTTGCACCTTCCTTAAAGAGAAAAATCTGCTGCTACCTAGGATTGAACTGTCAACTTTCTGAGCCCAATTGAACTCCAAATTTCTGTTGCTAAGTAAGATAGTTGTCAAGTGCATTTTCTGACTTTTCTACTCCAGTGCCACTTTTAAGTTAGTAATGTGATTATTAAGTAAATCTCACTTCCCCATTGACTTTGTCAAAAGGGTGCAAAAGATGATCACATGATCCTGAGACATGCAACCATCATAAATATAAGTCAGTTGGCAAGCTTCAGGATTTTGATCATGGGGATGCTGCAAAAATTGTAAGTGTGAAGAACTGTCATAAGTCACTTTTTCCATTGTAACTTTGGATGGTCACTAAATTCAATTTCAAATTTATTGATCACATATACAGTCATACATGGTATGATATGCTTACGCAACTGCGGGTAAGTTAAGGTAGGAAGGGAGGGTGGGGGTTAGAAAAATAGTTAAGGGTAGTTGGGAAGGTGGGAGTTAGATGCAGACATGGTTCTTGTTGAGGTCCTGAGTGTGCTTGTAGTTCCTGGTTAAGTGTCGTATTAAAACCAATGTTTTTGTCATATGTTCTTCATTTGTAGTTTAGCAGAGCTGCCTTTAAGTTCAGAACTTCACACACTCAACTTGCACTGTAACCTGATCTCCAGAATTGAAAGTCTTGATCACCTGTTGAACTTACAACATCTAGATCTCTCATCAAATCGCATACATTGGATTGAAGGGCTAAGTTGCCTTGCAAACCTGCGTACCTTAAATTTGGCTTGCAACTTGATAACAAAAGTTGAAGGTCAGTGCTGAGATCAAGGCTTGATGTTGCATTAATATAGGTTTCCTTCTATTTGTAGGAGGGAACTAGAAAGTAATGTTTCCCAACCTTGGCAACTAACAGATGTGTTGACTTAAGGCCTAGAATTGCCTTGGGATAAGTAATTCTAGGAAGTTCATACATCTTGCAGTGACCATAATTGAGAAGCTCTGCAGAGTGGAGTTCCTTAACTGTGATCTGTAAATAAATTTCAGAAAATTTGTGTATGTGAATGGGAAAAAAAATGCAACTTTATTCACTTGTTTTTTTTCATTCAGTAATGTACGTCAGCAACAACCTTATTTATGATCTGTAGATTTCAAAAGTTTTCACTTTAATAAAACTCATCTAAAATTATACCTTAGAAAAGACATTTTTATAAATTTAATTGATTAATAAAGAAGCATCTATATTGCTATAATACATTTTGTTAACCATACTTGGGCATAATTGGTTTACATTGCATTTAAATAACATTTTTCTAAAACAAGATCCATAGGTTTAACCAGACTTTCAAAAGGGTTCATGACAGAAAAAGATTCAAAATTCCGAGGAGAATAGAGAAACCTTGCTAATGGATTTTTGTTGATTCCCTTGCTGATACAAGTGCTGTCTCTTACACTGTTCTGAATGGCTTCTCAAGGTTCAAGACAGACAAAAGAATTAATAGTGCAGGTTCCCCCTTCCCAGAGCTGCTCCAATGGGAATGTCTAGACCAGCCTAGACTCATTTTGAAAATGTGTTGACTTCACCTCACAAAATTCCCTCAGTGTATTGGCTAGGGAATTCTGGGAATTAAAGTCCATATAACTTCAAGTTGACATGGTTAAAAAAATACAGGTCTAGTACAATACATAATACTACTTGTAGAAAAACTTAACCAGACCTGTTTGAACTTTCCAAAGTTTGAATATTTATTTGAAAATGAATTCATTAGGAAAACCATTTTTACAGCAAAAGCTGGAATTGTATTTCTGAAACTGGAGAAATTGTAACTATTTTTCTGCTTCTTCATGGAAAGTTGGGAGGGTCAACCACCGAATATTCTGAATATACTGTAATATATTTAACTGCCTAAAGCACTCTGCCATATCATTTAATAATGGAGGGTGAAATAGAAATGGCTCTTAAGACCTGTCAAATTCCCATTCCCTTTCCTCCCTTTAATTACAGTTCTTGAATGTTGGAGATTTATAGCATTTTTGAACACTTGACCCATGATTAAAAGGATGCCTGTAGAGATTTAGCATTTTTAATGGCCTGTGTCTATTTGACAGTAATGGTTCAGCAATACTTTTTTATTGTACCTTGCCCAGAGTCACAAATATTTGAGATGGGCAGCTAGTTAAATATGTATAAAAATATGCAACTCCTTGTTGTGATAGATGAGATAAGGGAACTCCAGATTAGACGCACAGTAAGGATTTCTTTGCAGTAGGTGTGACTTTGCAATGGTTCTTTGGGTTCTTTGGTAGCCTAATCCCAGACCAGCTATAACTGAGTCGGAAAACTAAAATGGCTCTGCTGAGGTTCACATTTAAAAGTACACAATCAGATCAGGATTAAAAGAGATGAAGAGTTTAGGAATCATAACCTTTGGCTTGGTTACCAAGACTAGCCTAAATTAATGGACTTTGGTAATTATCCTAATGTTAATTTATGATCCATTATAAATGAAGGAGGCAGTATGCTTAGCCAGGATTTGTAAAGGATACTTAAAAGATAAAGCTGTCAGAATAATAGCTCCTTAACGGTTAAGCACAGAATACTGACTAATTGGATGTGGTGATAGAATGGATCACATAATGGATAGAAGAAGTATTTCAGACAAATATTTGTGGGACTCACTTCTGATTGTTTGCCTATATACTGTAAGTTGCTTTCATTAAAAAAAAATGTCTCTTCCCTAGGGCTGGAAAATCTATATAATTTAAGTAAACTGAATTTATCTTACAACCGTATAGATGAGCTTTCAGGTAAGAAATTTTCAGTTCAATCTGTTCAAACTCAAGTATTAGTGACTTTAAAGAACTTACCTGGAAATCCATATGCACTGAGCCTAATACGGTGACAATCGTTGGCTTCAAAATGATGGGCACAACCAGTTGATGAACTGGTGCAGTGATTAGAGTGCAGTACTGCAGGCTACTTCTGCTGATTACCGGCTGCCTGCAATTTGGCAGTTCAAATCTCACCAGGCTCAAGGTTGACTCAGCCTTCCATCCTTCTGAGGTGGGTAAAATGGGGACTCAGATTGTTGGGGGCAATATGCTGACTCTATAAACCGCTTAGAGAGGGTTGTAAAGCACTGTGAAGCAGTATATAAGTCTAAATGTTATTACTATGAAAGCCTTACCTCTTTTTATGTGCTTGCAATGCATTTGGTGCATAATTTAAAAAAGAGTAGGATTAGGATTATCTGGATGGATGCATCACTTTGAGGCCAGGGATGTTGATACCCCTGAATGTGTTTGTGGCACTACAGTTTTGGAGGTCATTAGAACTTTTAGAAATGATGGTAGTTCATCAGCAAGACTAGCTTAATATGTTCTTGTGTCTGTAGCTATCAGCCTTACTAGCTCTGCTTTATTGTACAGTGACATTAACAGAATCTTACAAGTCTGAGAATACATTTCTCGCGCCATTGCTTTTACAGCCCAAGAATTAGGTTGCTTGCCATACCCACATTCCTTCTGAAAGATAAGCTGCCTCTTATCTGATTTATCCTGGCTCTGGCTCTTCCTATACCAGTGGTGGTAAACCTATGGCACGCATGCCAGAGGTAGTACTCAGAACCCTCTCACTGGACATGTGCCCCAACTCAGCTTCACCGCATTTTTCCATGGCGTTTCTCACTTTTGTTTGCAGAGAAACAAGTTTCCCTGAAAACAACGAAACAGAAGCTCACAAAAGAAAAATATCTCACTTCTTGCCGAGGTGCCACTGTTGTAATGCCCCACCTCCTGCAAGGCAGCTGGTCTTCAGGTCTCCGGCACGCACATACACATCTTGACTTTGGGCACTTGGTCTCTAAAAGGTTCACCATTACTGCCATATACTGTTATAGTGGCTGAAAATCCAAATGGTGCCTGCTATGTGATTATCTCATAATGCATTGACAAATTGTCATTCTTGGTGCCTAAATCAGTCCCCATCTTGAGTTAGTCTGTCTCTCCTCTAGTCCTTGGTTTGGCAACACTTGCTTTGCAATCATAATTGTTTTGTGGAGATAGGCACAATCCTTTTCCAAATAAATAAATAAATATGGAATACTTTACAAAATAAAGTATTCCCTATTTTAATTAAACTATGCTTAGACAGAAGATTTTTTTGACATTTCAACGTTTATTATTGACTTGTGTTTTTTACAGGACTTCTGCATCTTCGAGGACCCAACTATAAAATTAATCATATTGAACTTCACAACAACTGTGTAAATAACGTTAACCATTTACTTCAGTGCCTTAGTGGACTGCAATACTTGACTAATCTTACTTTGGAGAAAAATGAAAAAAGTAATCCTGTGTGTGCCAAAATAGGTAAAAGTACTGCAATTGTTCAGGTGGATAGGATAAAATCTAGTGCAAATGAAACTAATTTTGAAAGCATTTGGAGGCTTTTCACAATGCAGTTATGAAGTCATTTCTTTTAATATCTGAAGGTTACAGAGAGATTCTCCTTCAGGCTTTACCTCAGCTGACGGTTTTGGATGGGAAGAATATATTTGGTGAACCAGTTAACTTAATGAAACCAAACTCATCTGATTTGAAGTGCTTGGAAGATCTCTTAAGCTGTTTAGTTTCATCCAGTTATACAGATGAAGAAGAGGTGCTGTAAATTAATACTTTTTTCTTTTATTTGAAGTCTATAAAGTTAGTTCAAACTTCTTTTTGTATGACTTAGAATTTTTTATTTTTTTTATAGACTTATGTGAATTTGCCAATAATAACACCACGTATTGATCAAGTATTAGCCCAGTTTCGCCAGAGGACAAAGAGATCACCTTGGACTGCCACAAGCTCTTCCACTGAAATAATATCATCTTCTGAGCCAGAAAAAATTAAATTTAATAACGACTCAAGGATAAAAAAACTAGAAGAACAAATATCTCACCTCCTGCAAAAGGTAGTAATTTTTAATGTTTTTTTTAGCTTAGCTTGACAAATATTTGTTGGTATATTTTCATTTCATTTCATTTCAACGAGCCGGCCTGGCCTGATACCTGAGGGTCTAATTAATTTTAAATCAAATTTTAAATTTTATATTTAATCTGTTTTTAAATTGTGGGTTTTGTTTTAATTAATTCTTAAATCGAATTTTAAAATGTTTAAATTTGGCCTTCATTTAATTATTTTAATTGATTTTTAATTGTATTTTGTATTTTATATTCTGTTTTTTATCAGCTGTTAACCGCTCCAAGTCCTTAGGGAGAGGGGGCGGTATATAAATTTGATTAATAAATAAATAAATAAATTTGCATCATAGTATTTCAATAGAAAATATATGCAGCTCAGGGTTAAGCTGTATTTTTTTATTGCATGGTGTCCACTTTGTTTAAAGATGTTGCATTCCTTTATCTGGAGTTCTGATTGTTTGTACTTACAGTATCTGAATAATGTTCTTAGCTCTTGTGGGACATTGGGTTGTTACATTGATAATGGAATACTAATGTGTTTTTCAATGTATTTTTAATTTCCGCTGATCTTTTTCTGGATCAGCAGAGGAAACAACAGCAAAAAAGTGAACAGGTCAAATAAAAGTTCCTAATCAACATGTTATTTTCAGGTTACTAATTCTTCAAAAGCCGATGTGACTGTGAAAGCCAAAAAAGAAACAGATTTTACTTCAGGAAGTGGTAGTGAAAGTGGAAAAGAGAATAGAAAAGTTACTAAAAGGAGCAAGTTGCCAAATTATCGGAAAAGCACTTTCTCAACCAAGCTCCGTTCTCAAAGGGGAAAACTGTCAACCAGGTATGATATCTTAGTCTTAATTTGGCTATCGTTGCTTTCATTTTAACATGTAGTCTGTTATTCTTTTATGAAGATAAGTAATCTGCAGGATTGAATGTGACCTGGTTTTCATGAAAATAAGACTAATTAATGGTGAAGCTTAATGGTGATGGATCTCATCTTTGATCCTTTCTATAAATAATTTCTGATTTGGATAACAAAGTTAAAACACAAATGTAACTGCTAAAAATGAATCTAAATTTTCAAATTCATTTTATTTATTGCCTAAAAAAACTAGTCTAGAGGTATATTTTAGAAACCGTAGAAAGGATAATTCTTTGCAGAAATTTACCTGTGGGATAGTTTTATAGTTTTTAATACCCTTCTAATTATTTTGGGGCCCTTTAAATGACACCCACTTTATACTGTATTCTTTTTATCCATTCCAGTAAGCAAATTTAATTTTGGTTTCACTTTAGAGAACCAGAGAAAGATCTCATCAAGTCTAAATTTCAAGAATCCCTCATCAAAGAACAAGAAAGTTCAAGCCCAGCTTCAGAAATTGCAAGTCTGAAAATAGTGGGGGAAACACCGAAGAAACTGGGTGGGCAGAAAAGTCAAATAAAAAAACTAAATGTGGATACTGGTATTCAAGAAGAATTCACATACAAGGTAGATATATTTATTATTCTGAAGTGATATGTGCCTGAAAAATTTTCATTGTTTGTTTATAGTATTGATATAAACTTTTAAAATAAAATTGGTATAGCTTTTGTTGTAATAGATGGAAGGGATTTTTGATGCATTATTAGTTTGTTTCAGAAAAAGGCATTTTCTTCCTATTTAGGCACTAATTCAAGAACTAGATCAGGAGAGAGAGAAGCGATGGAAAGCTGAACAAGCTGAAAAGAAACTGAGTGAAAGCATTAAGCAGCTGCAGAACCAGGCCAAAGAAGAAAAAGATATTCAAAGCGTAGCTGTTTACACTACAGATAGGTGAGTATTACTATACTCTATAATTTCTTTGAATTGACAATGTGCAGTTGCAATTCACATGGAAATAATTTGTTCATTCCTACATTCTTAAGCTCTTGAGAGCAGTGAAATATGATCAGTTCTTGTAGGTATATATAGATTAGCCAATCAGTTGAACTCACTGTATCTTTCAGATTACAGAGTTCCTAAATTATAAAGTGACATTACTTTTGGTATTTCTTTCAGTGAATTTGATGAATATTACCTAGGTAAGAAAGTGGCCTAGGAATGGCAGAGCAAGTTAATCCTGAGCCATAGAACTGATTTATTTGATTTGAAAGTAACTCCCTGGCCAATTTGATCTTGCAGGGTTGGTACGATACACTCCAGGTATCTTCAATTAAATCTATATAATATATCAGGACCCTGGAACTGCCCTTACATTATAGTAATGCCTGTCTTCTGGAATGAGGTTCTCTCCAAGATCTGAATGGTCCATACTCTGCCATTGTTTCAAAGAGTTACAAAAATATGGCTCTTCACTCAGATCTTTGTTTCCATCCAGTCTGTCATTCCTGCCATCTTTATCCTTTTTTCCTTTTATTGGTTTTATCATAATTCCTTTGTTTTGATTGTTATGAGCTATCCAAACTCATTGGGAGTTGGGCAGCATCGAAGTATAGTAAGTTAGTAGTAGTAGTAGTACGGCCTTTCATATGAGAAATCTGGGAGTTGTAATTCTGGCATATCTAGAGGATACCAACTGCTTGGATGTCCTAAATTGTAAACACTAGATATAGGAAGATATATGTCTAAATCATGATTGATCAACCTTTTGGCTTGCCTGGGCTGCATCGAGTGAACAGAATTATCAGCGGTCACCTATAAATATATATAATATAGTTTATGTATATAAATAACAAAAATTATTTTTATATTTTTTATTATCTTGTGGGGCACTTTACCAGTTGTCCAGGACCATGGGTAATCTGTGAGCCACAGATTGGATACACCTGTTATAAATTGTGATTCTCTTGCATTGATTTAATCAAGAACATCTCAGTTCAGCTATGCCTTGACCAGAATACTTGTTCTGACATCTCTTCATTTTCTCAGTTTAAATAACCATTTCAAGTAAAATAATGAAGTTGTTGTGGGGAAAATAGGAGGAAAGTGTTTGTAACCTTGAGTTATTTCTAAAAATAATAAAAGTGGGATATAGATAAGTAAATAAGTACACCATCCACATATATGTTTCTCAGGCTAAGGGAGCTGATTTTGAGAGAACGAAGTGCAAAGATGAGACTTCAGATTGATATTCGGCAACTGAAAGAAGAAGCTGAAAAACTTGGTAAGGCGCTAGAGCGGTCCAAACAAAAAGAAGAAGATCAACAAAGGGCTCGCCAAACTTTAGAGGAAGCTCTCTCCAAGTTGGAGTCAGAAAAAGCACAGCAGCAAGCTTCAGAGGTAGAATTGTTGGTTCTGAATATAACAAAAGATTGTGTCAATATTGCAATTAAACATTTCTTTGCTTTTTGAAAAAAAAAAAAATGTACCAGAGCTGTACTTGATATATAAAGAGTAGCTCTGTTCTTCCTTGAATATGGTCAAATGAATTACATACACTGATTTTTGGAGCGTGTTTTAAGATAAATTCATCAGAATGATAAGAGTCAATAGTGTTTGTGTTTTGATATTGGGTCAAAGCAGCTCTCCTGATTCAGTCCAAAAACTTTAAATTATTGCTTCCACAGTGGCCAAAAGTTGCTGTATAATGTTTGGGTAGTGTACTTTATACTGAAAACAGGTAATAATTGGGGGGGGGGGGGGGATTAAAAAAGTGTAACATTTGTTAATCGTACCATGGAAAAACTTGCTATTGCTCCAGAATATCAGCTTGTGCTATCAAGCTTTGAAATTGTGATAGTTTCTCTTGCTGTTATTTCAACACCACAGATGAAAAGGACGAAAACTGCAGAACTTAAAGCATCAGCAGCCGAAAGAGAAGTACAGTTACTTCGAATATCTCTTCAGCAACAAAAAGAAAAGGTGGAACAAGTCCATGAACTCCTAACGCTAAGAGAGCAGGAACACAGGTACATGTTTTCTGATAATCCAGCAAAGGTATGTAGCATTCCTGAGTCAGAGGTGAAATACAGCCGGTTCGCACCGAATCTATAGAATGTGGTAACAATTATAAGCAGTTTGGAGAACGGGTTATTAGAAGAAATCTCCTTTTGTTTTTTTCCTCCCACTTTTCAGGGTTAATCCTGTAAAGATTAACTTAATTTTACAGGGTTAATCCTGTAAATAAGGCAGTTGTTTCTAGCTTAATCTTTAATGCCTTGCTCACAGAAACTGCCTCTCCCCTTATTACATTGTAACTTTGGTAAAGTTGTAATGGTAATGATAATTCTGTGCTTGGTATGTTTAATCCTGTGGCCATGCCCACAGAACCAGTAATTAAAAAAAAATTGAATTTCAGCACTGTCCTGATTATATGAGGAACAGCTCGTTTTAAAATCGTGAAACTTTGAATAAACACCTAATTTAAAAGAAATGTTCCTAAAAGAATTTCAAGTTTTAAACATCAGATTTCTTGATTGAATAAATCCTGATAAGATTAGCTTTTCTACAAACCTTTTGTAGAATAGGTTATTATGTGGCAGTTTCAAATCAAATTTTGTAAAAAATCAACAGTCAAAAATTATATACAATATAGATTTAAATGGAAAAATCATAAGTGTCTCAGAAAATAAAGAAGGGGTCAACTTGATCATTTTAGGGTAGAAATCTATACATAAGACTGTCTTAATTTCACTTGCATTCATAATGACTTCATTGTGTATTATATCTTTTTTTAAAAAAATTGCTGCACAACTTGGGGTTCCTGATGACTTTGGGAGAACTACCAGAACTCCTCCAGAAGCTGTCTACCAATAATTATTTTAACGTGACAGAACTGGGATATTTATCTCAATATATTCAGTGTTTGTATTTATTTATTTATTTGTTTTAATTTTTGTGCATCCTATCATCTCTATAAGGTGACTGGGTGGTTTACAAAGTATGTTATTTTCTGTGTTTATTGCTTTTACAAATAACTCAAAATAAGGTAAATATCCAACACACCTTCTTCCTATTTTCCCCACAACAACCCTGTGAGGTAGATTTGACTGAGAAAGAGAGCTGTCCCAAAGTCACCCAGCTGGCTTTTATGGCTAAGGTAGAACTTGAACTCATGATCTGCTTTCTAGCCTGGTGCTTTAATCACTAGACCAAACTGACTCTCCCATTAACTATAATGAATTGAGTGAATACTGGATTAATTATATTTTTGCTTTATACTGGACTGGCTTTTATACTGTTTTATTTTTTGTTTTGGTTCTACCTACTTTCTAGTACTCAATTCCTATCATGCCAGCCAAAAACATATGTGCCCTTCTGTTTTAAAGACTGGTATGTAAGCTTGAGAGATGATAGAAAGTCCTTATGGCAGAAATGGTGGTTATAACGGAGTTGTAATCCATCCAACTGGAATTTTTACGAAATCCTGGACTGTACTTTGTACCTCCACATTAAATATGGGCTTCTTAGAAGTACAGAATTTTGCTTAGGAGAAGCAATTTCTGTTTATCTTAATGTATTCTGTCTTGTTGTTCCAGAAAAGAACTGGAAACCAGAGTTACATTAAATGGCTCAGAATTTCAAGAAGCTCTGTCAAAAGAAGTAGCCAGAGAAGAACAGAGACATAAAGAACATATTAAAGAACTACAGGAAAAACGTCATCTATTAAACCAGAAATATAAGGATCTAGAAGATGAGTTCCGTGTAGCCTTAACTATAGAAGCCAAAAGATTTTCAGAGGTAAGAAGAGAAAAATATATGGGAAAAGAAACTATAAGAGTTATTTTGCTCTTCAATTTTGGTAGTTACTGAAATGTCTTAACTACACTGAAAACATATACGGTTGAGGCTGGTGATTGTATTTCTGAAAATTGTGTCTTATTTAAAAGCTTTCAAAACCTAAGGGCCATACCAATAAGCTGCCAATATTCTCACCAATCATGCAGATGGTAAAATGGCATTTGCACAAGTGTTATATAATAAAGCTGCAGTCTTTTTTGACAACCTAAAAGATTGCCTAAAAGATTAAGAGATGCTTAAAATGTTCTCCTCTTGCAGGATCTCCCTTAAGTGCAATTAAAAAAAATGTTTTTCAGTATTCACTATATAGGATGAAGGATGAAAAGAAAGTGGCTGGGTTCTTTTGATACAGGTTATGTGTTCTTCTCCCCTGGGTTCCTTTCCTACACCCCAGGCAGGTTTACAGTTCTAGGTAGAATTTGTATATTAATTCTGTCTTTCTAATCAGAATTAAAGTTCACTCAGAGGTCATTCTGAATTAAGAATAAATGCATTTGTACATCACAATGATTCAAATGTGTGAAAGACAGTCAATTGATTTAACTCTCACTAAATTTCAAAACAACTTTGCTATTGGATTCAGTTCTTCTTCAAATGTCCTTCAGTTTTATAAAGCTCTTAGCTTCATCCTTCTCATTCTCAATAATGCTTTTTAGAAACTTGGATGAATCATTGAGGCTCTAGCTATGAAGAAATAGTGTAACCATTGAAAGACCTTCCTGTATGTCAGTGGAATGATTTTCTTTAGAACACCTTGGCAAATGTATACTGCCTGTTCTGTCACCTCAGTTCCAAAAAGTATTATGGCTGGGATAATAATTTCTGAACAGCATTTTCTCAAAAATAGAACAAAACAAGCAACACTCCCAGCCATTTAGAAGAAAAACTTTATTCTGTTATAAGAAAATAAACTTAGTCATCTAAATTTAAAGCTGTGTATTTTCAAAATAAATGTATTGCAAGTAAAAATTTAAAATACAATCAGTTTGATTGGTTTAAATGTGTCTTATTCTGATACGTTTTATTTTTTTTAAAGAATTTTTATTTTAAAAAACATACAAGAAAAAACATATATAACATAAAAAACATACATCTAAAATATATAGTATCTATATATCTCATCCAATTCAATGATTACAGTGTATCAGTTGGTTACCAAAAAAATTTTGTGCCATTCTTTCAAAAACTTCTCATATAATTATATTTTAATTTATCATTTTATTTATCTTAATATTATACGCATCTATTATTTATATTTTTGACTG
>JAEANM010005752.1:0-19259 GCA_017656035.1 Myanophis thanlyinensis
CTTCCTACCTTCCTTCCTTTTTTGGCTGGGTGGGGGATATGAACTGAGTTTTCAGTTTGGTAGGTTATGAAACTGATTAATCTCATAATTACATGGAAAGCAGTGATAAGAATAAAAATCACTATTTGCAGTTGTAATAGTAAGATAATTATTAACAGTGATGCCAATGAATGCAGGTTTTCCAATATTTATAATATTGATTAAGTATGCAGTGCTGGCATATACCTAGTTAAATTGTGTAAGTTTTTGACAAACATGTTCTGTAGATATAGTGAGGAATGAAATTACTGCTCAATTTTTTTCTGGAACCAGCAATTAATAACAACAGCAATTTTCTAATCAGTTAGGCACTGCAGCCACAAAACACTGTATCTGATATATACGGTACTTCAAGTACTAAAGCAATGCTGATAACTGAACTTTTTTTCTCTCCATAGAATTGATTTCCATGCTTTATAGACTATCTCTATCTACTCTGATTTAGTAAATCTTACCATGATTTGGTAAGATTTAATTAACTCCATATTACAGATCTATATCTGCAACCATCCCTTAGGTTTATAGCTAATATGATCATGGAATGATGAATTCTGGATCTTAGTAGAAGATCTGTGGTGGCACAGTGGTTAGAATGCAATACTACAGGCTAAGTCATTGCTCACTCCAGGAGTTCGATTCTCATTGGCTCAAGGCTGACTGAGCCTTTCATCCTTCCAAGGTCAGTAAAATGAGGACCCAGATTGTTGGGGGCAATATGCTGACTCTGTAAACTGCTTAGAGAGGACTGAAAAACACAATGAAGTGGTATATAAGATTAAGTGGTATTGCTATTAGCAAGATAACTCTTCAGGAAGCCAAGCTGGGTACACATGGTACAGATGAAGTAGAAGTAGTTCACATACTTTACTCTTTCAATATTGACTTATTTACTGCCCAAGATATTTAA
The DNA here is from genome assembly GCA_017656035.1 of Myanophis thanlyinensis. Lineage (NCBI taxonomy): Eukaryota > Metazoa > Chordata > Lepidosauria > Squamata > Homalopsidae > Myanophis > Myanophis thanlyinensis. Next base: position 947 of record JAEANM010005752.1, read on the forward strand.
TGGGCAATTTAAAGACTTTTTTGAATGGAATATACTAGATGTAGAGAGCCAGATTCATGCAGTGGTCAAGCCATAAGGCTAAAAAGAACCAGGAGAGTATAAGTTCTAGGCTCACTTTAACCATAAAGCAACTGGATAAATTTGGGCTAGTCACTCTCTTTCTTAGCCCTAAGAAGGATACAGTGGAAGTCACTTATGAAATTGTTGTTTATGAAAAACACCATAGGCTTGTCTAGGCAGTTGCCAGAGGTCAAGCTTGACTTGAAGTCACTGTTTGTTGTTGTTCCTTGGTGGATGGAGAGTGATGGATGGAAGTGCTCTCCATAAACATCATACTGTGCCAATCAATCTAAATGCCAGATCAGATTTCATTTTGACAGTGAATTGAACTTCAGTTCAGACATGTATTGAACTACAGTTAACATGTTTGAAAACTTTAATCTGAATTCCTGGATGTATTTTATTTTATTTTAACTTATCTACAGTATATATAGAGAAAAATGTACTTCAATAAAACTTGTTTCAATGAAGTTTACATTATATAGAACTTATGATATTACTAAAATTTCTTGTGCCTTTCTGAGCTAACCTTTTATTATAGGGGGAAATTGCCAAATAAAATATGGATGCCTATAAAATTACATTCATATTACTCAACTGCTGAAATTTTGCAAAGCTGAACATACAAATAAAGCCATCTGTGAAAAATACAAAATGGACTAAACATTGCCTTATTACACCTTTTTTCTTATATCTGCATTTCTCTGTAAGCTAGTTTATTCTAACTGTGAACCCCATTTTTATGTACAATTGATGTAATTATTATAATATCCAAGAATATACCTGCCTCTCATAAATACACTTTCTGTAAAAGTTACAATTATATTTTGGCTCTGACTTGTTCTGTTTATTTTGGGAAAAATGTATTAGTGGATAACTTACAACATTCTTTAAGTCTTTCTGGGACTTTCTATCCAAGTTATCAGTTACTTTACTACTTCACCAAGCTAACCATCATTTTCTTGATTTAGTTTTTTACAAGTCCGTGACACAAATCATTTCTAAAAAAAATACTCACCCCTACTGCCTTCCAGCTCGCAAAATAAATTGGCTCAGCAACTATTTTTGAAGGCAAGGAAGAAAAAAAGACATTTTATCCTTGCCGTTTTGGTTATACAGAAAGAAATAAAATCTCCTTCTGGCCAGAAATAATTCAAAGCTTCTCTGTGGGGTTGGGTTTATATGTTTTTTAACAGTTACATAAGACAGAAAAAAATATGTATATATGTGCAATTCTGGCAGATTTTGAATCAAATGTAAAACCAGCTTCCCAATAAACACCTCTAACTATAGAGTAGGTGATAAACCACATTTCTAGATGTTTTTCAGAGACAAGCTCTTCTGATCCAGAAAGTTTTGATTCTGCAGAATAATTTGTAACTCAACAGGAAGTGTGAACATATCTTCATTTTGATTCCTGTATTTGGGGAACAAATATATTCAGATTGAACCAGTTGCGGAGACTTCTCAGCTATAGAACGCCTTCTGTTAGATCTATTAGATCTTTCTATTTGTCATAAGAATTAATATTGCTAATTCTAACAGAAAGGCTTAGTACAACATTTTTTCAAAAATAAAAATGGATTTATCTCTTGTATAATTATAATTTGTATACATTTAGCAGCTTAAAGTTTAATTAATATGATCTGGTGTTTAGTTTCATGATGTTCTGCTATATTTGCACTTATATTTTAATTTGGGAAATAGTCTCAGATACTTCACCAATTTCAAATCTGATTCAGTTCAAAATTTGCACATCAAAAGTAAGGTTTGTTTCCTTTTAAGTGACCAATAGAAATCATGGAATGATTTTTTTAAAGTAATAGGATTTTCTTAAGCAGTTATGATTTATTAACTGTTATGAAATTATTGTAAAGGGATAAGGTTTGATGTGAAAAAGGCATGAAAACTTTTATTTCTGAAAAGATGGGATTCTGGACTCTCCAACTGTGACACCTATTGTTTCTCTCCCATCTTATAAACCCCACCTAATTAGGGGATATTAACCAGGGAAATATACATCAAGGTCAATTATATTTCCTGTAGCTGGTAACTGTAAAAAGTCTATACTGAGCTATGGTTCTGAACTTCTCATTGTAGAATTTCTGGAAAATAGTTTTTTTTTTCCATTGGAAATTTTGAAAGCTGCAACTTTACCATGTTTTTTCCCCAAGCTGTGCCTGTCTAATATTTTGAGATCATCTTAATATTATATAATTTTATAATGGAATGGAATATAATATGAGCTTGATATATTAAAGGATATATAATATCCTTTATAATGAAGTTGAAAAATTCAAACTAGGCCAACCAATGACTTGCAAAGGGAATGCTCATGTACTTTCAAAAAGCTTTTCCAGGGACTGAGTACACATCTCAAACTGGAACATACATAGAAAAGTTCTAAGGTTACTTAATTAAAATGCAAATGTATTTTCCCCATGTGCCTTCCAGTTAATGTATTGTTAATGACATCAGCCAGATATTCTCAGTGATTTGAGTTCTACCACTTATAAGGTATAATTTAGTTTAAAATATTTCAATCAAAACATATTTTGATGTTATTTATTAACATCATCCTCAGATATCTTCTTTAAAATTAATCAAAATGTAAAAATTATATTAAACTTCTTTTGCATAGCAACTGAGAAATTGATAACACTGAATGGCAAATAGGCGTAATTGATTGACAACCCCATCAAATCGGTGTAGATACCTAGCATCCACACAGATAGATTTTCTTCATAATTATTTGACCCTAACTGGTCTTTACTGGTCTTTTGACCCTAACTGGTCTTTATTTTCCAACAGTGCAGTCATGCTCACTGAGTCCATTCACCTTTCCTTCTACTATTTCAATATTATAGAGATCTCCAGAGTTATGTATTTGCATAATTTGTCTAAATTAAGACAGTCTGTGACTTGAGTGAGAGAACTCTGGCTTGATTTGTTTGAATATCTATATGTTTGTTTTCTTGGCTGTCCACAGAATTCTCAGGATTTTTCTCCAAAACCAAAGTTCAAAGGTGTCAATCCTATTTTATTCCGCTATTTCAATTTTCACTTCCATAGACTGTTACAGGAAGTACCATGGTTTATGTGATTTTTTTTCCACTTTGCAGATATAGCCTTATCATGCATTTGAATATTTTTCCAAGGGCTTCCCGGCTTTCTGCCAAGTGCTAAGTCTGTAATATATTTCTTGACTCTTTGTTCCTTTACTATTGATGGTTGATCATAAAAGACAGAAGCTATCCACCACTTTGATATCTCCACTGTTATTTCTAAAACTGGCTGTTCTGCCTAATGCAATAATACATTATCTTAAAAGTGTTAGAGGGTTTGGTGGTTTAATTAATTAATTAGTATGGAAAGTGCTTTTCACTCTGTCTTTGAAGCAATATTAAGCAGATTGTGGATTCTGTTTAGCAGTTATGTTTTTCTTCTAACAGAAAACCATTTTACAATTTTCTAGAATCAAGTTATAAATTAAGTAAAAGCTGGGATGATAATGATTATTATTATTACCAACAATTTCATCATCATATTCTGTTTAAAATTATTTATGAAGTGCTGTACATATTAAAGCATTCCCTCAAATGCCAAAACTGAGTAGTGGAATTTAATGAATTCCATTTTCTAATTAAGAATTGTTGCTGAAACGTTATTTAGCAATATTCCTTAATATAATCATTTTGTGCTTGTAAATTAATAGTATTCTTTAACTCGCTGTTAAGATATGACACCTCTTTATGAGTCATAGCGCAGCTTTTGCAACTAAATTTTACATAGTTTGGAACAAGAAAATCACCATAGGGCTCTACAATTTCTTTAGGTTTGAACCGTATTATTTTCTAGAGTGTACAGTTATTAAGGAATGTGAAATAGTTTTTACATTTATTAGTATATGAACTTTAGAACTCATGAAACCACTCCACTAACTAGACAGGAAATTTAACAAGAAGCACTTATTTGTAACTGTATTGTCTCTTACAGAGCCATGATTTCAGCACAAAGTTACCTCAATTAAATTTTTAACAAGTTGAGGACCCTTCCCATTTATAAAAACTCATTAATTTCTTCATAGGATAATGTCTGGATAATGTAGGTAAACCTCAATATGGTACAGGCTGAGCCAGGACTCTGTATGATTTCATATAGGGAGAGATAAGAAAGAAGGATTTCTATTACCTGCTAATTAGTCACATGTAAATACACATACTCAAATTCATTATTTTATAGTTTCCTTACAAGATGGATTGTTAATGAATATTTTTTTCAGACATCAACAGGAATTTTAAAGACTAATTGTGAACAATTTTGACTTTTGTGCCACATATTCTTAACTTTCACCCAGTAAATAAACAGTTCTCCTTTTTCTCCAGAAAATGTATTTACTAAGATCCTGTTTGTTGATGGAAAACCCTCCAGTTCAATTGCTTCTTTTTTCTTTACTTAATATTTAATTTTCTGTCCTTGTGATTATGCTATAAAATCATGAGAAACACATGTTTACAATCAGGCAGCTGCTGATATAAGAAAGAAAGTGCTTCAAAAGAAAACAAGAGAAATATCAAACATTTATCTTTCTGAAAAATATCAAGCAGAGCTTACTGCCTTCCTTACTCTGAACAGACCATTATGGTATTTCCCATAATTTTTGGCTATTCCAATTCTTGAATCATTCTGACAACTGAAATATTTGTGAAGAAATAGTTAAGCATTTCCCATTTTACAACATTTTTACTTAGGGGTCAACGAAATCTTCTGAAGCGGTCTTGCAATTTCTTGTTAAAAATAGAAGGAGTAAGGTAAAGGTTCCCCTCACACATACATGCTAGTCAGCCCTGACTCTAGGGGCCAGTGCTCATCTTCATTTCTAAGCCAAAGAGCCAGCACTGTCTGATGATGATTCCATGGTCATGTGGTTGTCATGTGACTAAATGCCAAAGATACATGGAGCGCTGTTACCTTCCCACCAAGGTGGTCCCTATTTTCCTACCTGTATTTTTACATGCTTTTGAACTACTAGCTTGTCAGAAGCTGGGGCAAGTAACAGGAGCTCACTCCATTACGCGGCACTAAGGATTTGAACTGCCAAACTGCTGACCTTTCTGTACGACAAGCTCAGCATCTTAGCCACTGAGCCACTGCAGTCCTGAATATAGAAGAAGTACCCTTTATCAAAGGACATGTCAAAATCTCTTGAACTTAATAAATAGGAAACTAGTTTATACTAAGTCCATCAGCCCATGTTCTACAGATTTTTCAGTATTTGGTCACAGTAGCAATTAGATTATTTTTTGCTGCTTCAAATAAAGAGTTCTACTTTTACAGAAAGGAAACTAAGAGTAACAATATTTGGATGTTGAGGAAGGTGCTTGGGGTTAGGCTTTCCTTTTAATAAAGGATATCCATTGTTCAGTTCTTCTTTTTAATTACAGCAATTTTGCTCTTTCCCCTTATCCTCCCCTTTCCTCCACCTCTGCCTTCCACACATCTTTGTTGTCCATGGTATTCTCAGGAATCTTCAAAGTTTAAAAATGTTTAAATTCTTTCTATTCTGCTATTTCAAAGCTTCAAACATATGGCACAATATATGAAAACAAACCCATCAAGACAAGATTCAGCATTCCATCTGCATTTACAAGACAAAGGCCACCCTTTTGAAGACAGCGAAGTCCACATTTTGGACAGAGAGGACCGCTGAGTTTGAAAGAGAGGTCAAAGAGGCCATATGTGTCAATATTGAACAGCCCTCTTCTTCACCAAAAGGCAAGGGATACAATTTCATCTATCTTTAGTCTACAGCACAGTCCTTTTAGCGATTCCAAGAAAGCTCCACACCCATTTGGACTACTCGTGTTACCCTGAAGACAGAGATAAACCACCAAGTAGCCTCAACAACTCTGTAAAAAGAATGTAAATGACCATCTGTCTGCAAGGAATATAAATCCTTGCATTCCCCACCACTGGTCAGAGCTGAAGAAGCTGCTTGAATGAGAAGTGAAACATCTTCAAAGAAAAACAAGAAAGTCCAGCTGCCTCTTGAAAAAAACACCTTTGGGACTTCAAAGCTTAACTTTCACTTCCACAGAGTGTCACAGGGAATAGCATAGCTTACACCAGCGGCCTGAAGACCCCAGGAGGAGGGAGGTCATTATAGGGAATCCCTGAAGACTTGAAGAAATGCTATTATTTAAATCTTGAGTTAAGTCTTGGTGGCGCGTGGCCATGGTCCACAGCCACAAAAGGTATTTAAAGGGGGTCCATGGTGAAGAAACAGTTGAGAACCACAATTCTGATCTTTGCAGGCATAGACTCAATAGTGTGTACAAATACCTTTTGGGAGGCCATTCGTGCTCCTCTACCAAGTCCTACTCTGCAGATGTTTCTGCTTGTTTCTTTAAAGTTGATTCTAAAAGGCAGGAGGTATCCACCACTTCAGTATCTTCATTGTCAGTTCTAGTGTTGGTTGTTCTATCTGTTTTCATTAGATTGGTAACCCTTACATTTGATTTTTCTCCTATTTTTTCACTGACCTCCCTAACTTTTATTACTAGAGTTTACAGATCATATGGATTTTTTAGTGCCAGCATTGTGCAGGTTATTGATCTTTCTTCCTGCAAATTTAAAACCATGTTTGTCTTATTCCATCCCATATTTTCTCAACATATATTCAACATATGCATGGAATGTATAAAGGAGGAGTATACAGCCTTTGCTAACCTGGACGCAGTCTTAGAACAGGAGAGTATTTAACTATTTTTAACAATCTCCTTTCTAGGGAGAATGAATGTAGGATGGGGGAGGAGAATTAACATTACAGTTGTCACGGATTATCATATAAAGAATGCAACTGTGTAATTTTGTAACTGCATGAACATTTAATTACATAATTCATGTCATTTCCATGTCCAAACTACCTAAATTTGGCCTCTCTGACCTTGTCCCCAAAACAGCCGACCTGAGCTGTCCCTCTGATGTGCTCATTCCTAATCCTGTCAATCCTGGTCACTCCTAAAGAGAACCTCAACATCCTCATCTCTGCTACCTCCATCTCTGCCTCTTGTCTTTTCCTCACTGCTAACCCATACAGCATAGCTGGTCTCACTACTGTCTTGTACATCTTTTCTTTGATTCTTGCTGACATTCTTCTGTCACACAACACTCCTGACACCTTTCTCCACCCATTCCAACACGCCTGCACTTGCCTCTTCACCTCTTTTCCACACTCTCCATCATACTGGACTGTTAACCCTAAATACTTAAACTCCTGCACCTTCGTGACCTCAGCCCCCTGTAATCTCACTGTTCCACTTCCCTCCTCTTGTTCATACAGATGTATTCTGTCTTACTATGACTGACTTTCATTTCTCTTCTTTCCAGAGCATATCTCCACCTTTCCAGATGTTCCTTCACCTGCTACAGCCATTTTCATCCTCTTAGCAAAGTCCACCACCATCTGTCCTTTTAGGTTCCTTTCTTTAATACCAAACCTGTGCCCATCATGTCCTCATCACCTTTGTTCCCCTCACCAACGTGCCTGTTGAAGTCCATCCCAATCACCACTCTCTCTCCTTTGGGAATACTCTACATCACCTCATCAAACTCACTCCAGAATCTCCTTCTCTTCTAACTCACACCCTACTTGTGAAGCATAACCACTGACTACATTCAAATTACCCCTTCAATTTCCAACTTCAAACTGATCACCCTATTTGACGCTCTTTTCACCTCTAAAACAGCTCCTTATTCAGGATCATTCCTACCCCATTTCTCTTCCTATTCGCACCATAATAAAACAGTTTGTATCTCCTCCAATACCACGCACTTTGCTACCCTTCCACCTGGTCTCCTGCACACACAGTATATCTACCTTCCTTCTCTCCATCATGTCTGCCAGATCTCTACCTTTCCCTGTCATTGTGCCAACGTTAATAGTCCCTATTGTCAGGCCTATACTCCTGCCTTTCCTCTTCTCTGTCTATGAATCTTTCTTCCTCCTCTCCTTCTTCGACCAAGAGTAGTCCAATTTCTGCCAGCACCCCATAGGTCAACAGCACTGGTGGTGGTCATTGTTAACTCGAGCTCCGATCTGGTATGGAATTCACACTGATGATTCATATGTTTAAATGTTGGCATGTTTTTACACTGGATGCCCTTCCTGAAGAAACCCTTTCTATCTGGGCTTAGAACCGGCACAGAAATCACTGGCTTGCAACCCCTGTGGCTAGATTTCTTCCAGACACAAATGCTTCTTTCAAACATGTTTTTCTTTTAAAAAATTCTGTTCAGGACTCCCAGGTTGCCTGCTACACAGGACCAGGAGAAAAACATTCACTTTACATTTTAATGGTATTGTAATGAGAACTCTCCCAATTTACATTTCCCCAAACTATTAATGATCTGGACTGCATGGAAAAATACTGGAACATGCAGAGTTCATAATGCTGACTCTGTAAACCGCTTAGAGAGGGCTGTGAAGAAGTATATAAGTCTAAGTGATATTGCTAATATATCAAATTTTGCTATGATGTTTGCAGTGCAAAATACTTACATATAGCAATATAGCCTTAAAACTGAATATTTAAGTATTGCAGTTGGTAAAATTCTTGGAAATATTAATGTAATCTTCCTGTGATCAGGAAACAAGCAAGCTATCATTACTGATGTCAGGAAATTGTTTTCCTCCTTAGGCAAGATGTTAGTTTACCAGTAAATCTGGTAAAGTAAAGACAAAAATGATGTTTGTAGACTGAAAGTGACCTTGGAGGTCTTCTGGTTTGACTGATTGTTCAAGACTCATTCAGTGCCACCACAACTTTGAATAATCACTGAATAAGTGCTGGTTAACCAAAGATTTTCTCTGCAGTAATAGACCTTCATGATTATGCAGAACGTATCTTTTTTTTTTTTTGCTGTATTTAAGCAGCCTTCCACAATATAAGTATAATATACAAATACTATATGTTGAATTTTAGTTTATGTTATTCCTGTTAGTGTTGTTATTAGATGATGAAATATGTATTCCAATGCATTTGGAGAGCAAAGATTACCTAATCTGGGATTATTGTATTCAGGGTTGTTTTGCAGTGCTAAGGAAAGGATTAGAGCTAAATAGATTTTATTGCAATTAATTAATGGGGCGGCATCCATTTGTTTAGTTGTTTGATTGTTATCCATCTTTTTTTACAGACGCTTATGGTGGCATATTTGGCTCTCTATGCCAAATTTGTGGCAAATAAACAGAGCAAGAGATCAGTTGAAATAAGAAGCAGCAATTGGCCCTTAAGTAAAGTATATTTGACATTATATTGATTTTCAGGAAAAGTATCTCGGTTTTTCTATATTAACCACTCTATTGTCTTATATGTTTCACATCTTCTACTTCATATCAAATATCGGTCCTGGATATTTCACACCTTGGATAAAAAATATTTTGATGCTAGAGCATGACAGAAAATGTTTGTAGGAAGTAAATGTAGAAAGCTACTCAGTTCAAGATCAGGCTGAGTAATCTACTTAGTTAAGTATCCTCTATTGACCAGATTTTCTTCTGTCCCAATCCTACATGTAGAGATCAGGGACTGACAGGGAGGCTTCTGTACACATTCTATACCTGTGCACCTTGATATCTTAGCCGCTAGTCAATTTGACATTTTGGCTCAGTCAAACATTTTTTAAAGCACTCCTTACAGTGAATTGTTTCAATTTATACCCATCGTTTTTTCCCCTCCCCAACACACAGACCAAAAGCTAGCAGGTGCCTCCACTTGTTTCTTTTCAGGCACTGCATAATACTGAGCTCACTGCAGTGCCATAAGACTGTGTATTTTCCTTTGTTCAGTTTGCTCTTTCAAAGGTTGCTCAGGGCTGATTTCACATTGCACAGCAGGTTTCCAGAAGAAGCAAGACCGCCTTGACTTTCTGCACAACATTAAAGTAACTAGAATATGGGATTAACATCCAATTAACCCTTCCTTTCTATAAGGCACCTGCCAATGTTCACAAGTGACTGCAAGGACTCTTTTAACATGATTTAAAGAGTTAAAGATTTTTTAAAAATGTTTGCTTCCATACAATGACAATTAGCTGAATTAATTAGAATGTTTCATCTTTCTGATCCTTTCAATCCAAACCATGCTGACCATGTTACCATTTTCACGGTGAAATACCCCTGCAGACAATAACTTGAAACCTTTTTTAATCATACAGTAAATTATATTCTACACAGTTGATTTCTTAGTTTATTAAAAAAAACCAAGCAAAGACAACTGTTCATGTCTATTCTTTTACAGGCACTTAGAAAAAGGAGATCTGAATATTTACTTAAAACAGAACAAATTCAACATTATAAAGATCCTTACTGCATTATTGTACTTCCAAATATATATGGCATAGGGTTTGGAATAATCATCATAAAAATCAATATTGAGTCACTTCATTATGTTAGTGCTTGAGATAATGTATGCTGTAAAGTAGAATTGGGACTTTTCATTTAATTAGTATTGGGCAACTGTTATTTCCTTATTTAAACAAAAAAACAACAACAAAACCAGAATGATCAGGGTCAGGCAAAAAAGCAAAGGGAGGGGAAATGACTTCTAAATTTTTTCCAACTTCTCCCAGTATCTTTATGGGAAGCTGGCAGGAACGTCAGTCTCTCCCTCCCTCTCCTTTCTTCTCTTCTTCCCTCTTTTTTCTCCTTTCTTCCTTCTTCCCTCCTTCCCTCCCTTCCTCTTTTTAAAAAACATTTTAACAACTGTAAACCATTCAGAAATGTTTTCAGATTACATATAAATTTAATAAATAATACACCGGTAAAGCATCGGCATTGGATAGATCACAAAACACAAATAATTTTGTCTTCACAAATAATTATCCCACTATTGCTGCCTCTCTGACACATCCTCTCCCTGTCTAAATATAGTACTAGTCACCAAAGTAAAACAACAACAACAACCCTAATGTAGGGAGATATTGGAGTTGGAAAAATATTATTACGAGGCAAATATATTGGCTGTTATTATGGAAGATCCAACTGTAAAGGGAAATTTTCAGAATTTAAATGAGCTATAGTTACTTATTAAATATAATTATATCCATGTGCACGCATGTAAAGTACAAAAATACTATTAATACTATTTGATTCAATCCCCACTTTCCTGCTCTGGCAAAAACAATTATAAACACATAAGTGATAATTGTATCAAACCGAAAACAGGAGCTTACTGATACCCATAGAAAAAAAATCTGATATTGCCAGTAATATGGTTTTCTTTTATTTTTCATAATGTACCAGCAGCATTACCCTGTTTCTGCATGTGAATATAGCTGCCTTTCACTTATTCAGGTTGAGATCTGAGGCTAAAAATGAACTACGTAGATGGAAAAAGAATAAGGTAATGAAGGATAACCATGCAATGATATTATTTCAAGGGCATTGTAAACAAGGCCTCTTGGACAGATTCAGAGTGAACTATGTCTGCAATGCCAAGAGATTATAAATTACCATGGACTAAAACAATAACACTGTAATTTTCATTCATTGGAAGCACAATATTATACTGCAAGTCTTTCCAATTAGTTATACCAATATGCTGTCCATATCCAGTCTTTTCACATCTTGTTTTATGGAAGTCTCTATGCAATTTAGAAGAGCCCCTGCTACTTGCTGAAGACCAATGACATTCAGGGTGGCTTCCTACACTCAACATGATGACTGCATTATAGTTAAAACATATCAAACTTCATGATATATAATAGCATCATGTTCTCTGGACATCTCTATTGTATTGAATAGTATTCTTGACACATGGAGGAAAGAACTACATCTTATCTTTCCTTTGTAGTGAAAGTAATAATGTCTGAGGATGAAAGAAACAAAACAGATTTTTAATGATAGTATTCAAGTATTTCTATCTGATGGATTATTACTAATAAGACAAAGTAATGTTAAATGCAGCCATTGCTCCCAAAATGGTGCCTACTCCAGAATATTTATTCCATTTCTATAATTTTGCTGCTATTTGGTACCTTCTCTGGGGAAACAACTGAAGAAAGCACGCATTAACTGAATGGGTTAACATACATACAAAATCACAAATCATGCAGATTCTCAAGACGTAGTCCTATATTTCTGAAGAAAACATCAGAACCACCACCCCCCCAGTAGTATTTCTGTGACTTACAAATCCTGAAATATATATCTATATATCTATATATCCATAGTCAAAAGTTTTACGAACAAATCATAAAACAAGAAGCTCTCTTTCTAGCAGTCTTAAATCATCCTGACAACTATAAGTGTAAGCATGGAAGACAAAAATCTTAAAAGGGATGATGAAGAATTAGTTGCCATCAGACAGAAATACCATAGGATCTGTTTCTTTAATATATGGATTCAATTTTAAGATTCAGATTTAATCATGAAAAGATGGGACTGCTCTGTAAAAATAGATTATGGAGGTCATAACTGAAGAGCAATGATCAATTATACTATTATGTGGAGAAGAACAATATTTTGAGCTTAGTTTGAAAAACATGGTTCCACAATTCCAAAAATACCCCCCCCCCCTTTTATTTCCTCCTATGGTCACTTTGGCTGAGATTCTGGGAGACAATCCAATATCTGAACAGCAACAGATTACTAAATGCTGCTTGCAAGAATAAATTCTCACATTTCTTTATGACCTTTAGGCTCATTACAACCTTCCACTTTCGTAAACTCCTATGCATTATTATGTCATTATCAATATATTTGGGGATGCCCTCTTGTGACTCCAAAACACATTGCAAAAAACAGTACCTGCAAAAATCAGCTTTTACTCTGGAGCTGTGTACAAATTTAAGTGACGTCAATATAACAAATATTTTGCACGTTGGAAGATGACATACAAGCTAATCTTGAAATATTCTGATATATTATCAACCTATCTGGAGCAGGATCTTATTCATAAACCACTTAATTGATTTTATCTAATTCTAACAGTCTAAAGACCTTCTTACAAATTGAGAATAAGAGACTTACCCCAAAGGTGCTTTCTTTCAAAAGGAAACTGGAGAGCACAGATAAACACTAACAACCACATGACTGCAAGGAATATTAATCCTTCCATTCTCCACCATTCAGTCTCAGAACTAAAGAAGATTCTTAAATGAGAAGCAAAACGTCTTCTAGATGAAACAAGACAATCCAGTTTGCTTTTGAAAGAACTTACCTTTGGGACAATCATGACCTGGATGATTCCAAAGACAATAAGACATTTACTGAAGGAGGGAACAACAATGGTCAACTAATTGTCTGTTGCTTTAAAAAGAAGCCTTGAAGTAGTAGTGTACTAGTATAAAATTCATATGTGCCCTGTTACCACTGAAATTATTTCTGAAATGTTTTCAGTCTTAAAGAGGTCATCCATAAGATTCTCAAAATAAACTAATAATAAAAAATAACATTACATATGTAAATGTTGGCTCATGCAATGGCTGTAATGCTCAGTCTGTACTTTCTGAAAGAAAGAAATATTAGTCTATAGTAGCAAAAAGTCAGAAGGAGTCTGGCAGCCCCTTTTTGACTCATACATTTTATAGAAAGGCACATGCTTTAATGAGCTGTGCTACTACCCTGTAAGCCAGTGGTCAATGATCAGAACTACCGTGACCAAATGACAGGACAACTCATCAATCACTGCAAAGATTATGGGGAAACTACCAATTCTTTCTTTTGGAGGTGCAGGGTTGAAAGGAGGACATTAAAAAAAACAAAAACCCTGCAATGCCTGATCTTGCTCAAAACTACAGACTCCTTTTCTGACCTTGCTTCACTCCATGTGACAAATTCCCTAGAATTACTAGAGCAGCCCTATCACAGGGAATTTATGCCAGTAGCAGAAACAGAACTTTAATCCTCTGTATTTGTCTTTTCTAATTAGATAAAACAGCTAATTAAAATCAGTTTGGCTGAAACAACACCAATACATTTTGGGTTTAAAAATCAACCCTCTCTATAACCTGAAATGAGTAGCTCTGGGGGCTACATTATTTATTAACCCTACTAAAGGCTGCAGCTAATGTGTGTTTTTTTTTAATCCACGTAACCAGCCTATCTTTCTTTGAACATGCATGTATGGGGATATCTGTTCTGCCAATGATAAATTTATCAGCAGAATATCTGAGGCAGTATTGGTATTCTGTTGTTTTTTTTCCCAAATAATTCTTTTGCCTTCCTCATCTAATTCTGACCATTACCTTTTGCTTATTCCCTTGCTATATAGGAGGCAAATATTTCCGATAAACACAGGACTTGTTTGTTTGTTTCTAGGACTGCAAAAGGATGCTTACTTTTATTAAGGCTTGAAACAAGAGCAGTCAATAGATTGAGGGTGATGTTTTATTCGAAGTGTGTATTCCACTAGCACATTCCACACAACTCTCCTTTCTCTCAAAGTTATATAGGCCCATTAACATACTATCTGATGTCACAAATACTTTAATGCATCCTTGCAGCGTTCCTTGAAGTAATGAAGTGCTTACAGAGAGGTAGAGAAAACTAAATGACTTGTCCAAAATAATCAGTGAGGCTGTGAAACAGCTCTGTTGAAATTAAAAATGCTGCTAAGGCCATTACTTGTGTGCAAGGTACTGTTGTTCTGAAAAGTTTAGGTTTTAACTCATGCTGTTTTTTTCAGCCTACAGCAATACCCATTTTTCTAAATGTGTCCATTCTGTGATGCTCTTTTCCATCTCAGCCTAATAATACAGGCTGACAATTTACATTACGTTGTGGATAATATTACATTCTCTTTCTGTTTTGTCTATGAAGACACAGTATATCATTTTCAGTATATGCATCAGCTTGACAGAAAACAAACAGAGGAAGTATATTAAAAATTCCTTGGGGAAACTTGAAACAAAAAGCATAAAGGGTGCAGTGGCTGAACTCTAGAATGAGTGTCACATGCAACTCTTATACGTAGTGCTCTGAGGACCCTCAGAAGTTGCCATGCAATAATTTTAATAAGCAGAAGTAGGCAATTGTTAAATAATTGGGGAGCAATACTTTAATTGCATTTCATTAATTAAATATTAGTGTAATTAAATGTAAAAATAAATGAAATCAAATCACACCCTTTTTTTGTGCTAGTTTTGCTCAAATCTTTAATCTGCCTATTTTTCATAGGATGATCCTTGGTGTGGATCACAACAGCTAAATGCAAGCCCTTCACTCCGCCCTCTGGTGATGCATATGCTTGTTCCATCTAATGGCCCCGGATATTCAATCTCCAGGGCTTCTAGGCTGATATGAAGACCTGAAGGAAGCTTTTATTGTGTTCACCTAAGGGCTCAATTAGGTAAAACACAAAACAAGGCAGAGCATCAGAGTGACCTTTGTATCTCTGGTGTGGTACAAGATTTGTATCTGTAGTCAAGCCTAAATTTAATAATTAAATCATAAAGTGAACTGTGGCAAGACCAAGTGTTCTGGGTTTGGAGTTCTCTGGTCCAAGGAGAATTGCCACCTTTGATCTTGGATGGGATGCAACTGCCTTAAACAAACCCAGTGTGTGCCAGGGTTTCTGGTGCTCCTAATAAAGGGAATGTGCTTGTTGTGTTTAGGAACCGGGTCAGAACAGCTGCACAAAGGCCCTCCTGGCCATAACTGCCACCTGCAATCTGGAATTGTGAGTCCAGGAGAACACCCAGATTACACACTGGGTTTGTGTCTCTCTTTCTCAGCAGGCTAACGAAGTCTCTAAACGCCTGTGGAAGACAACACTCAGTCTCCTTCCTTCTTAAATGATTCCAACACACCAGGAGTCTATCTCACTCATCACCCTTGTAATGAAAGTCCCAGAACGTGTGGCAGCTCTTTTTCTAGTAGTGGACGGACACACACACACACACACACATGCCAAAGGTGTGCCCAACTGTCCTCATTGTAGATTCTAAGAACAAAATCCAGTACAGTTCCAGACAGGATTCAGAAGTTTGGACTATCAATGGCTGACTGACAGGGAGACAAATAATTGTCTGCCACACTCATTCATCTCCGCCCCCTATCTTTTATCTCCAGAGTTAGGGTGGGGCTTAGCTAGCAGTGGTGGCTCTTCTGTCATGAGAACTGACCCATAGAGTCCTGTTGCTCGCCTCTCCTCTCCTCTTCTCTTCTCTGCCTTCTGTGCATCTGCATGTCAGGCACAGGACTCAGCTCTTCCTCCTCTTTCTTATCATCCACCTTTGGACTGGGTGGCTTATGGATGGCCCATGCTCTGCCTTTGTTTCAGACAGTTCCATTCCCTCTTTCCCCTTGGAGCTCTCAGATTGTCTTGATCCTGGGCCTGACTCCCACTCTACCTCCTCATCTGATTCGGCTGTCAGAAGGACCAGTGGCTGATATGCCACAACATGCAGATTGTACACCAGTTATACTCTTTTCTGGACTAACAATTCATGCCCTACTTATCGCCTGTCCTAACTATTGCAATTTGTTTTACATAGGGTTAAATAATTAATTTAAATAATTAATTAAAATGATACATAGCATGAAAATTCTATTTTGCAATAAGATGTGGGGAGAGCTTGCCACTTATTTTCCAAAATACATCCCCATAAAGATTTGCCTTAAATACGAGGAGAGTGAGAGCTGAAAAATAAAATGCAAACCATCTGCCTACTGTATATGACAGTTCTGATAAAACTGTCATAAAACTCCATAGTGCCCTCCCCTCCCTCAGTCACACGACTTCTTTCTGGGTGCTTGTATTTAGGATTGGATGCAACATCCTGCTGTCACAGGATCATCATTGAAAATGGGCTTTTTTTCTTTTTTACTATTTTCCAGAAGAAAATAGAAAACAACAACAACAACAACACCCCAACCCTCATTAGATATTCTCAGTCCTCCAGATCATGGTTGAAAAAGAATCTTTGGGACATTCACTGAATATGTTGGTTTTGCTTATTGAATACATGGTTTGTTTAACAACTTCAAGAACATGCTTTATGACTATCAGAAAATTGTAATAAAACTGAGGCAAGTCACATGGTACCCTGCTTAATAACTGCCCTTACTTACAACATTCTGCATCCAATTGTCATAAATCCAGCACTACTCTATAAAGGGTAAAACACTACTTTAAAACTGTAGCAGAAAAACACACCCAAAAATCACATACAGAAAGAGAACATGAGTGCTGAGTGGCATCTTCTGTCTTGCCCTCCCAAAAATTATTGGAGGAACATTCTGGAGATGGGCAATTGGGAATGCACATAAAATGTAAGTCTCTCTTGTTCTTCAGTGTGTCTTCTGACTATGTTTAGAATACTCTGTACAATCTGTTGCCATGGCAATGCAAATTTCCTAACTGTGGAGAAGATGGTTTATTAGCTCAGCTGAATGGGCAAAGGATCCTCCTTCAGAAGTTAAAGGGTGAAAGGAATATATATGAAGACGCATATGCAGCCTGATTTATGAAAATCAGAGTTGCTTGTACTGAGAGATACTAGAGAAAGATAGTGAATTGTGGTAGAACAGGGTTGTCAAACTCATGGCCCACAGGCTGGTTCCATCACACATTGGCCAAGCCCATGCCAAGTTTAGTGAAGGAGAAAAAGTTGCATCGTGTGATGCTGTCGTGACACTGTAAATTTCACACCCCTGTGGTAGAATAACAGCATCTACAGACTTATCAAAAGTCATGGGAAATTATTTATAGTAAGCCTGTCATCTCTGTCAATATGATGATGAATGCTTTTATGCCCATTGATGCGTCATCTCTGTTTGGTGTGTCTTCATTGAACAGTCTTCCTTCCCAGTGATAATGAAAGTAAGTAAAAAAATAGTGAAGTGTCACTCTCACTGTCAGCCCTTTGAGTTAGGCCAAGTCAAGAAGAATGCATGACGGGGATTTTAAGAAATATTTTTATTGATGTAAATTATTGAATCTTGAAAGCCTGTCCAAGTATCTCTCTGCCTCATCATATGTTAAACAAACCAAGATAATAGAATTTTTTTTAAGAAGCATTTTTTATTTTTCCAATATATCTTGCACAAAGGATACAATAAAACCGGTATAACATTTTATTTCCATAAAAAAACATTTACATATTTGTTATCCTTGTCAGTAATTTACAATATATTTTATCATCTATCTCCTGTTCACATATGTACATTGTTTACATTGAATTTTATCTAATATATCTTAAATCTTGTTCACATGTGTCTCAGGTAATTATCCTGTTTCCTTCATAA
>JAEANM010005753.1:0-19258 GCA_017656035.1 Myanophis thanlyinensis
AAATAACATTAGAGTCTGCTACCACTGGCTTTGCTAGACAATCTACAGAGACTTACAGATCAGCAAAGTTCTGCTCTTGAAAATCAGTCAATGTCTTAGTGGATAAAATACTACATACATTGTGGAGAAGTGAGTCAGGAATGCTAATTCAGTCCTTAGGGAGCAAGACTAGATCACTTTCAATCTCACTACCTACCAGCTCACTCCCTTCCTCCTAATTTGAATGACATGGGAATGAGCAAAAAGAAGTTTCGTGTTATAGTGCAAATACTTTTTAAAAAGGGTATTTACTGCACTTTTGTAGTTGCCACCCACTTTCAATGGAACCTAGAAAAACTGGGTTTGAGGACAGAATTCTTCCCGTGGGCTGACTAGCTGGTTCCACAAGAAACCCAGCATCATTTATTCTGATACCAATTAGTACACACCTGGTTAAGTGTGTTGTTCTCAGTTCAAACTACTCACAAAGCAGTTAAAACTTTCATAGCAATTCTCTACAATATTTGTAGTATTGAAGATCACTGTGGTTATAACCTGCTCCTCTCAATCCCAAACTATAAAACAATATAGGAGCAATGTGATGTTTATATTCTGATGAGTATATAAGAGTCCTGGACTTACAACTGTAATGAACATAAGTTGTGACAATTGTAAAGAGGGTAGCCCATATGACTGACCTGATTTATAAAAAATATTTTTGTGATAGTTGTAAATGCAAATGCAGCGGTGGTAAAGTGAACACCATTGTTGTTAAGCCAACACTACAATTGTTAGGATAATCCATGGTTTGATCTGAGGCGTATTAACTGGGAATCAGAAACAAATGCCTGTTTTTGACAAAGAATCATAAATCACAGTCATATGACCGAAGATGCTGAAATGAGCCATGGTGGCACAGTTAAGAGCTGTGGTGGCGCAGTGGTTAGAATGCAGTATTGTAGGATCATTGTGCTGACTGCCGACTACCAACAGTTCGGCAGTTTGAGTGTTGTGCCTGTTGGCGCCAGCCCCTCCAACAGCCAAATCAGACAAGGAGGAGGCATGGGAGTCGGGATCAGCATGAAGGCAACCTGAGACCTCTGAGAGGGAAGAGGGAATGGCGCTGGCAGAGAGACAGAGGTGGAGCCTGGCCGTCCATCAGCCCTCAGATGGAGAGTCAACAGCTCCCAGGTAGGGAGATGAAGAAGAGGAGGAAAGCTGTGTCAGTGCCTGACACACAGATGTGCAAAAAATAGAGGAGAGGAGAACAGTGGAAATCCGTGGGCTGATCCTTGGGACGGAAGAGCCACCATTGCTAGCAAAGCCCCATCTAGCTCTGGGGATAAAAAGCAGAGGAGGAGATGAATAGATGTGGCAGACAACTATTCATCTCCCTGCCGGACAGACTTGTTAGCCTGCTGTGTGAGAGAAATTTCTTGCCAGGGCAGCTGGCGCTCCTAATAAAATAATCTTTGAGTTAACATCAGAAGGTTTGTCGTGTTTGGGGAGCTGGGTCAGAATATTGAGCCTCATCGGTTCAAGGTTGACTCAGCCTTCCATCCTTCCATCCTTCCGAGGTTGGTAAAATGAGGACCCAGGTTGTAGGAGGCAATATGCTGACTCTGTAAATCACTTAAGAAAGGGCAGTAAAGTACTGTAAAGTGGTATAAGCCTAAATGCTATTGCTGTTGGTAAATGGCTACAAATGCAGGCCAGTTGCTGACCTCCCAAAAAGCAGTCAGGTGGCACCAGAGTGAGCAGCCTTCAGAACCAGGACATAAAGTGTTTCTGTGGAGGAGTGTGGCATTAAACGAGAGGTCATAAGTCAAGGACTATTTGCATAAATATCTAAATATTCTTTTCCCACTCTCAAAAATAAATACACCTGTTTTCACAAGTCATTTGTACTTTCTACCTTGTTCTAGATATGAAGGAAGATACATTCACAATTTATTTGCCTCAGGTAAAACTGTTCTGCACTACCATTTTTGGAAATATGACTTCACAATGGTCAAGACACTTATTTGACATGAAAAACCCTCCTTCTCTTGACATGCTGATGAACAAAGTTGGTGGATGCTGTGATTCTGATGCATGCTTTCAAGGTTTTTAAAGAGAGCCTTATTTATGCATTCTTTTCCAATGAGGGAATTATTATACAGGCCAAATCTTCCACAGCTTTCTTTTATGTACACATTTACACAAGCAATCCCTCTCCACCCCAAATATTCCTTTACTTAACTTTTCCTCAACCCTATTTCTTCATTATGGATGACACCTGCTCTATTTTGGAGCCTGTTGCTCATTCTTTGTATTTGAGAATTGAGGTGTGCTTGCATGCACATGTGAGAAAGAAAAAATTACATTTCCTTTTGTCAATGGGGACTTAAATCCAGAAGTGCATCCATAGAATTAAATTGCTTGCATGTTTACAGCTATTGAAATATAGTCTGCAGTTGTATGGAAAACTGAGCCAAATTTACCTGTTGTACGCAGGACTTTGCATTGAGGAAAAAGAGTTCAACTGTGGTCTTGTCCTTCAGAAATGAAATGCTTTCTATGTAAAATCTAAAAGAAATGGCAAGGAATCATTTTATTGCCTTGTAATCGTGCAGTTGTAAATCAAAGGTTAAAAACCAACGTTGTACTGCAAATCAGTTTAATTAGCCCAACAGCACTACGCAAAAACATTCGTACGATACGTAAAACAAAGGGGAAGGCTTATCAAACAAATGTATTGTAAAAATCAGATACTTGTTTGAGTCAGCAAGGAAATTCACTCCCCAAGAGTATTTTTCAAAAAAATATCACTGCAATAAAAAGTTGTAGGCTGAAAGAACCTATTCATATTGCACACATTTTTGAAAGAGAAAGAAATCAAGTTGCCTACAAAATACATTTTACTGATATTGTTGAATATACTATTTTTTAAATGTTTAGCAGAGGTATAATAAATAAGAACACAAACGAAAGAAGGGACAAGCTACATTTAGAGAGATGCCATATCTATTAAGTTGCTTCATTTGGTAAATTCTGGGTAAAGGTTTTGGCAATATATCATGCTAACACCAGATGTTTTTCAGTACTATCTTAGTAGTAAGTTAGCTTATTTAAGACACTGTTCTTAACAAGCTGAAAACTCAGATGTTGAGCTCAGATCTGCTTATCTGGTCTCATTACTTTCAAACACAGAGATTTGTACCCCTGGATCTATGGTGACTTTAGGAGACAGCGAATTTGAAATTGGGGAGCGAAAACAGCACTCAAGGGGAGGGCAATTTTGGCAAGTCTGCAAATTAAAAAAAAAGGAACTCTAGGCTATAACATTCAAGATATGCAACTAATTTGTACATAGCAATTCCCATTCACTGCACTGTTATTACTTGCATCTGCTGAGAAGTCATTTTCAAAAATGAAAATTATAAAAAGTTATCCATGGCCGAAGGTGCTGGATTAGCAATGATCTCAACTGAAAATAACATTGGAAAAGCATTAGATGAA
Source organism: Myanophis thanlyinensis (assembly GCA_017656035.1). Classification (NCBI taxonomy): domain Eukaryota; kingdom Metazoa; phylum Chordata; class Lepidosauria; order Squamata; family Homalopsidae; genus Myanophis; species Myanophis thanlyinensis. The sequence goes on from JAEANM010005753.1 coordinate 3,481, forward strand.
ACTGATCTCCTGGAAGAGTTTTCATATAAAAGATCTTAAAAGGTTTCATACAGAGTACAGAGAAGAGCAACAAAAATGATAAGGAGTGTGAAGGCTAAACCAAACAGCTTGTTTAGCCTAATAAGAGAAGGCTAGTGTTTCTCAACCTATAGCAAAGCTGGCTGGGGAATTTTGGGAATTGAAATCCAAACATCTTAAAATCGCCAAGGTTGAGAAACACTGTCTTAGGGGATGACATGATAGCCATTTTCAAATACTTGGAGGACTGTCACAGGGAAGAGTGGATTGATTTGTTCTCTATAGCACTTGAGAGCACGACAAGAAGCAATGGATGAAAGCTTGTCAGTGGGAGATCCTAACAAGCAGAACGATTAATCAATGGAATAGCTTTCCTTCCAGAGTTGTGGACACTCCATTACTGGATGGTTTCAAGTAAAGATTAGACAACTATTTATCCACAATGGAATAAGGACTCTTGCCTTGGGCAGGGATTTGGACTAGAAGACCTCCAAGATCCCTTCCAGCCTTATGATTCTATGATTCTGAAAGATTAACATGACATCAACATTGATTTCATTTCAGCATGTGAATTCTGGTGTTCTAAGCTTGCTGCTCTTTTTGTAGATGTTTCCTCGCCAGACTAAATAATATCATCAATGGATAGAGGTGATGGTAGGGGTAGAATTTGGCTGCCTACATATATGTAGTAGCTTGCCTTACCAGCATTTGCTGGCGTGATTTTTCTCCCCTGATTGCTTTTTGGGTGGCATATCTCCTGAAGCTTTGACAATAGCTTATTTTCTATCGTGTTGTTATTTTATTCTCTGCAGGGGAACCTTGAAAATATGGAGTTTGGAGGGAGATATTTTAGACTCCCTCCATCCCTCTGAATATGTGCAGTCACAACACATATAGAAGACTAGGAAGTTCCTTCAAAGGTTTTCTTTAAACTGCACTTCAAATGTAAAAACACGAGCATACTGAGTCACTAGCATACTTAAGGCTTAAATATAAAAATTACCACTTAGGATGACGCACAGTACTAGTTCAGAAATGATAGGGAAATGTGGCAAACACATGTTCATGCAAATGTCATCCCGTTGACTTCTTTTTAAAAAAATTGCCCTACTTATTTGTCATTGATAAGAACAAAAACCCATTAATTCTTTTTTTTTTAAACTGATTACAAGTAGAAATTCCACAGTGAAAATTTATTTCGTATTGCATAACCATACTTACCTGACTGCAAAAAACAAAGTTGCTGGACCCGGTTTCTTAGGTAAATCATGATCCAGAACTCTGTGATCTAACTGTAGCCAGACATTGTGTCCCCTGAAAAACAGAACAGGAAACATAATAAACCAATGCTTTTAATTCACACAGTTGAGACTATTTCTCTAGAAATGAAGTTGGCTAATTCTTGTATTTTCCTCATTTCATTTATTTTCTACCTTTATTGCAAGCACAGATAATGTAGCATTTATAAAGATGCAGGAAAGTGCAATCTTATCCTTCCTCTTGATTAAGAACTAAGATAATGGGCTGAAATACAGGTAGGCCTCTACCTACAGCCATCATTTAGTGACTATTTGAAGTTACAACAGCATTGAAAAAGTGGCTTATGACCAATCCTCGCACTTATGACCATCACAGCATCCTAATGTTTATGCAGTCAAAATTCACATGCTTGGCAACTGGCATGTATTTATGATGGTTGCAGAATCCCTGGGTCACGTGATTGCTATCTGTGAGCTTCCCAGCTATCTTCTGACAGGAAAAGTCAATGGGAGAAGCTGAATTTGCTTACCAACCACATGATTCACTTAACAACAGTAGTGATTTGCTTAACAACTGTGATAAACAGGTTATAAAACCAGACATGACTCATTAATAATTGCTTTGGTTAGCAATGGAAAATCTGGTTCCAACTATGATTGTAATCAAGGGTTACTTGTAGGATTATGAACAGTGATCAGAATAGTGTGTGTGTGTGTGTGTGTGTGTATGTGTATGAATAATAATTGCCACACACATAATTGGCTTAGCTTTCTTAGAGAGGCTAAAATGGCAGCCAACTGTTCATTTAAACGTGATCAGCAACTGGAGATGTAATAAATCAATTACTGGCTACTTTATCAAATGTTTAAAAATTGGTTTCCAAATTGTTTATACCACTTAGCCACCTCTTAATAACTGATTGACAATATTGCTGGCTCCCTGAACTGCATGCCATCTACCACAAGTGATGCCTGTCCACAGCCAGGAAGATAGTGAAAGACCCCAGCCATCCCAACAATGGACTGTTCTCCATGCTGAAGTCAGAAAAGCACTTCCGCTCCCTGAAAGCCAAAACGGAAAGACTGAAAAGGAGCTTCTTCCCACAAGCAGTCCAATCACTAAACCACTGCACATGAAATTGACCTTGCAGACATAAGACATTGGATTTTGTCACTGTATTAGTCACTGCATTTTGTATTCTTTATTGTATCTGACATTGTATTATCCCCTATCCCTTATTCCCTCTCCTCTCTATCCAACCGACTCTCCATACTTCCTACAGTCTACTCACCTTGCTTTCCTAATATCCTAAGGTCAAGGGCGATCGCCTAAGCATTTCACTATACACTGTAATGTGTATGGCTGTGTACATGACAAATAAAATTTGAATTTAAAAAATTTGAATTCACACACAAAAAAAAAGGAAATTGGGATTTAAGTGCTTGAGCAACGGAATTGCCAGCCTTCAAAGTTCTATTGTAGCACATTATTAAATCAAAACAAACAGAAATCACAATACACCAGAGAATAGTAAAATGTCTCAGTGGTTTAAATGCTGAGCTTGTCAGCTGGAAAGTCAGCAACCCAGGTTTGAGACTCAAGCATCATGCAACGGGGTGAGCTCCCAACCTCGCCCCATCTCCTGCCAGTCTAACAGTTTGAAAGCATATAAAAATGAGTAGATAAATATGGTAGGTACCACTTCAGTTGGAGGGTAACAGTGCTGCACGATATCATGCTGGCCACATGATTGAGGAAATTTCTTCCAACATTACTGGCTCAATGGTCTTGAAACAGAGATGAACACACACACCCCTCATAGTTGTGACAACTAGTGGAGTAAAATCTTCATGGAGTCGTTTATCTTTTATACACCAGAATAATTAGGCATTCTCATTATTACTAACTGGACATGAAAAAAGTTGGAATCCAATCTATCTGGATGTCACTAGGTATGGAATGGTGGTTCAATCTCCATTTGTTCTTTTCACATTTATATTTTACAATGGCCTACAATGAATTTATAGATGAGAGGAAAAATAAGCGTGAGGGAAAGAAAGCCTTTACCATTAAAGTGCATTATTGTTATTCATCGGTACTTTGACCAAACAATATTTGTGTCATTGAGTCACACAATTTGACTGATAGAAAAGGTTTAAGTGGTGTCTTCTGCTATAACAGGGAATTTTAAAAAATGGGATTTGACTGCCCTCTGGAGGTTGCAAATTCATAATTGAAATAACACAAAAAGGAATGTAACGTGAATAGATATTTTCTTAAAGTAGAAATGCTTATGTTTTTTAGGATTTTTTTTTCTCAGATAGGAGCAGATGTACCAACACCTTCAAAATTTATTGACAGAACTTACCTATAGAAAAATTGAGAACAGCCAGCAACAGGAAATCAATCATTCACATAGCAGAAAACATATGCAAATATGTGTACAATTTATTTTGCTTACATACAGTACGCGTGTCTCTTTGTATAACAAGTAAAATCAAGAAATTTTGGAAGAGAAATTAGAGGAAGATTGTCAAATTTGATGATTGATTGGGAGGACATGATAACTGTCTTCACTGAGAGGATTGTCAAAGAGAAGTGGTTGGCTTACTCTTAAATCATTTGAGGGCAGGACAAGAAATAATGGAGGGAGTTTGTTAAAAGAGATTCAAGGAGTAAGGAGAAATTTTATGACAGGGAGAACAATTAATCAATGAAACAGCTTGCTTCCCAGAATTAATGAATGAAACAGATTGCTTCCCAGTTTGCTCCATTATTGGACGTTTTCAAAAGCTGACTGGACAGCCATTTGACCGGGATGATATAAAGTCTTCTGCCTTGAAGACTTCTGAGGCCTTTTCCAACCCTTTGATACAGTGGTGAAATTCAATTTTTTTTACTACCGGTTCTGTGGGCGTGGCCACAGGATGAAACATCACCAAGCACAGAATTAAACTTCACCAAAGTTACAATGTAATAAGGGGAGAGGCAGTTTCTGTGAGCAAGGCAATAAAGATTAGGCTAGAAATAAACACTTTATTTACAGGATTAACCCTGTAAAGTTAATTTTTACAGGATTAACCCTGCAAAGTGGGAAAAAAACAAAAGGAGATTCTTTCTAATAACCGGTTCTATAGAACCGGTGCAAACTGGCTGAATTTCACCTCTGCTTTGATACTATGTTCTATAGTGCTTCATTGTTTCATGGCTGCATCTTCCCTGCTCTAAATCTTCCCCCAATCCCTGCATGAGGAGGGAAACATTAACTTGTAATCTTATGTGTGTAAATTAAGTTGGAGTAAAAAAATAATAATTGGAGGAGAACTATCTAACCAGCCTCTTCTCCCTTCCAATTCTTGAAAGCATTTAGCTTAGTTTTCTCCAGTCTAAAAGTCCTCCAGATGTACAGACTTCAACTCAAAAATCTTTTAACAGCGGGCCAGCTGGCTGAGCTCTGGGAGTTTTAATCCAAATATCAGGCTGGGAAAAGCTATGTAATCCCTAAGAAATGTGGTTTAGTAGGTGTCTGAAATATATAAATAATGTTAGCACCATACTGACCTAGACTGACCTGGAAAAAGTTGAGCTGGATAATCTAACAATAAAGCAAAATAAAAGGCATAGCAGTTAGCACTATGCATATCCAGAAAGCAATATTTTTTGCTACAATCATAAAAGAAGCAAACAGAAAGCAAATTCTATAGTTTGAGAACTTCAGTCAATAACTGAAGGCTATGATATTATTATCTAAAAATAAATCTGGAAGTACCACTATACATTTTGACTATTCAAGTGGCTTAAAAATAACTGCATGATGTACTTACATATCATCTATGAATGTTATCCCAAAATATTCCTTTTCTTTGAGGTTGAAATGTGAAGCCACCAAATCCAATAATTCCCGTGACAAAAGTTTAGGCTATGGACAAAAAAAAAAAAAAAAGAAGTATGTTATTCTTGCAATCTCTGTGTTCAAAACAATAATATCAAATTATTCTCCCTCTGCCTCTAATAAGACTTTTGGAAAAGTTTTTGTTCTTTCTATTGGACTATTTCTCTTAAAGGTTTTAGTTTAGGATATTTTCATAGTAATGGGGTTGGAAGAGGCAGCTCTTCCTGATTTACATGTCTTTACAAACGATTAAAATTATCTATTTAAAATTATTTCAACAAACTCCACTGCAGTAGGACTATACTGAATTCAAACCAAATTCTTCTTATAATATTATCAAAAAAGTTATCATTATCAAATATTAGCCAAAGAAAAACTAACACATGCAATGTAGCCCATAGAATGATACCTCGGTTCTCATCCGTAATTCGTTCCAGAAGATGTACTGAATATTAAAACCAACAGGTACCGAGAAAACCACATGACTTACCATATGACCTTCTATTTTGGTTGGAAGAAATAGTCACAATGGCAAATTCTTCCTTACATGTCAACTACAGGGAGAAAGATGAGCGCCAGGACAAGATTTTTGCTTCAAAATATGTTGAATATCGAATTCGACAAGTTTTGAAACAGTCAAATGCTGAGGTATGATGTATAAGATTCTAGAGTCAGGCAGGCCCTTGGTGACTCTCTAATATGCTCAATTCAAAGTCAGAATTTTGAAATAATTCTGACATGTTGCTGTCCATCATCAACCAAAGTTGAGTCCTGAGAATGTTGACCGATTATTGCTGAAGAGCAATCTCCTCTCAGAAATTTCTCCTAATGTTTAGATGAAATCTACGTGCCTGAACCTACTAACTATAGTCCTTCTTCAAGAACACTAGATAATAAATCTTCTAAGATTACAGAAAATATATATACAGATTGTAATGTTCCCTAACTCAGCTTGCTTTCAGCAGGTTAATTTTTTTATACTACTGATCTTCGTGGTTGTCCTTCCTCTAAATACAGGTTACAGGTTACCTTGACCTGCAACCATTTGTTTAGCACCCGTTTGAAGTTACTACAGCACTGAAAAAAAATGACATGACCAATTCTCACACTTACAATGGTTGCAGCATCCCCACAGTCACATGAACAAAAATTGGACACTTGACAACTGGCATGTATTTACCATGGCTGCAGCATTCCATGGTCATGTGATTGTCATCTACAATGTTCCCAGCCAGCTTCCAACAAGCAAAATAAATGGTGCAGCTGGATTCAGTGAACGAGCACATCATTCGCTTAACGACTGGAATGATTTGCTTAACAGAAAAGATCATAAAATTGGGCATGACTCAATAACCATCTTGCTTAGCAACAGAAAGTCTGGACTTAATTGTGGTGTTAAATCAAGGACTACCGGTATACCACAGTCTGTTGATTTCTTCATCAGCATAGTGTCCAAAGCACTCCAGAAAAAGCCAGTCCTGTTAAATTATTCTCATCTTCTGAACTAGCTATGCCTCTCCCCTCTTTCTTAGAGCTGCTGTTGTGCTGGGGAAGCAGGAATTGTGCACCTTTTTTGAGTGCTTTGAACCTCAAGGAAGCACAAACACAACAGATCTGTGTTATTTATTAAAACGTTTTTCTGCATGAGCCTGAAAATGTGTTGCTGCATGATTTCTCCAAGCTTGTGTCCAACCTTAAAAAAACTCTGTTACTTTAATTAATCGCAGAGAGGTGTTACACTGGCCCAAAGTTTAAAACATTTCTTTCAAACAATTTTTGAAGCATGATCATTCGCCCTGCTGAAGAGCTCAATTGCCGAATCGGTGCTACAGAGACAATAAAACTACAAAGTCTCACCTGAACTAGTAGCTCCAGCTTCCTATCATCCAGAAGCTGTACTTGGCAGTGTCTCCCTTCGGTCATCTGTAAAACAAGTGGAAGAGCATTAATTATAGAATAGTAATGGACTCTCACTCCAAATGTATACCATGTAAATACATTTGTATATTTATCTGTTTGTAGATGCCCATTTACTGAAGTAGTCCTTGACTTACAATCACAATTGGGACCAGAATGTCAAGCACCTGGGAAATCAAGAGATTCAGGGCAATTCAAATGAATATAAAGATTTATTGCAAGCTTAAGTATAAGATTCTATAAGAATCTGGTCAATTGACCATTAAGGGAAATGAGCAGCAATTAACAATAGAAAGGACTTAGATATCTTGTGAGCATGAAGGGAATGGTGACTTATGACACGTTTGACTTTTCCGTCGGATTCAGCCTGGTCATCTCCGACACAGAATTTCCATTGTTAGGTAAGGCAGGTTTTAAATAGGCCACACCTGATTTTATGACCTTCTTTTACCACGGTTGTTAAGCAAATCACTGCAGTTGTTAACTGAATCACACATTCATGAAACAAGTCTGCTTCCCCCATTGAGTAAAGGATGTTGGAAGCTGACTGGGAAAGTTGTGAATGTTGATCCCAGGATGCTGCAACTGTCTAAATACATGACAATTGCCAGCCACCTGAATTTTGATCATGTGACTGTGGGGATAAGGTGTGAGATGTTTGTAAGTCACAGTTTCATGCTCTACCTAAGTCCCCCACATGCGCAGATGAAGCTTCGCTCACTTGCACGGACTGGTTCCTAACAGTCCACGGAGCGGCACATGTACACAGCCCGTAGTTTGGGGACCCCTAAGTGACTAAATGTGGTGAATTCATTCCACTGAAGAAAACAAAAAGAGTATAATTGTTTTTCTGTCTTGAAAACTCTATTATAAGTTCAAAATAGTGCACCATATAAAACGATGGAATTCAATTCACTATTAAGACAAAGCTCTGTACAAAGAAATTCCATGTGGCAAATGTTAAAACAATAAAGATGACTTTACTGTAATATGATAATATAAGTAAAGACACAGCTTTAGCAGTGAAAACCTGACTTCATGCTTGCAACTTCAGATATGTCAGAGGTATCAAACTCGCATTATCACATTGTTATCACATGACATATCTCGACTTGTCCCCCATTTGCTAAAATAGTGGTGGGGCGTGGCCAGCGCGTGATGCATCTGGCCCACGGGCCTCAAGTTTGACACCTCTGAGATATGTGATATAAAACCTTCAGGATATTTTTGCTGTTCTACCCAGGATGCTCTGATCTACCAAAGTTGCTGTTTTAGACAGTATTTTTAGACCTCACAATGTCAAGTTACACTCCAGATGTATTTAGATGCTATATAAACAGGAATCTTCAGGGGGTAAAAAAAAAAACCCAACCAATTTAGGAAGTAAAAAAGTAAGAATAAACCAGTATATCTAAATATAGAACAGCCTCATAGCAAGGAAGCTTTGGAGAATTTTCTTTTTTCTTTAAAACAAAATAAAGAATTCTGATTTATTCTCTGCTTGATTTTGTTTTCCGGAGGCAGAAACTTGTTTGAATTGGCACATTCTGTCACCCTCTCTTCTTTTATCATAAGACTGTATTTTCATGTTCCCAAAGATGTTGTATTTTTAAGTAAGCAAAAAATGCCAAGACATATTTGGAAACAAATTACAGTAGGCACTCTCTCTGTGTGTATATTTATTTCAAGGATATATAATTGTCCACTGCTTAGTTAGGATCAAATTACTCTTTTCACTCACTTTGATCACCTGTGCATAAACAAATTTTTTCCCTCTGCTGTTTTCCTGTTAGTTTCCAATTGACAACCCCAAAGTAAACCCAGACAGAAATAAAAGTACAGCTAGCTCTCAACTTACAACAGTTCATTTAGTGATTATTCAAAGTTACAATGGCCCTGAAAAATATGACTTATGACCGTTTTTCACAGTTACAGCCTTTGCAACGTCCCCATGATCATGTGATCCAAATTCATATGTTTGGCAACTGGTTCATATTTATGACTGTTGTTGTGTCCCCAAGGTCAAATGATCCAATTTTTCGCGTAAATAATTCTTGCTACTGTTAGAATAGGTATGATAATATATTGGAAGTGCTTTTGAATTTTAGGGTCTAATATGCCCAATAAAAATATTTCCAGTTTCAATTCTATTTTTATTCCCATGATTTCATATATCCAAATCTTCACCTGTTCCCAGAAACTGGCAGCTTTCGGACATTGCCACCACATATGGTAGAAAGTTCCTTCCTTCCTCAATGAACTCAATTTCATTGAGGACTGCATCAGGATTGTGTTTGACCTTGGGGGACCAGGGTGGCCATGGCCAGCTCAATGTCACTCAAGTAGGGGGTGACTGTGGTGGCCCAAGCTTTCTGCAACCCGCTGCCAACCCTCCATTTTCATTGCCAAAGGCCCCATGGGCCAGTCCTTTGCTGCTTCCAGGGTGGCCCCATGGGTCAGATCTAAGCACCCTGTGTGCTGGATCTGGCCCCCGGGTCATGAGTTTGACACCCCTGGTGTACAGGGAACAGGCATTCAGGAGTACTGAAAAATTTTTAATATGATAAAACTAAAAAAAAGAAAAAGAAATGTACTACTGAAATTGGCAAATGAGATGTTTCATATTCAAATAGAAATCCAAAAGTTGATAAGTCTTTCAGTTTATATACTTTGGGACAAGTGGGGTGACTGGTTATTAATACAGCCCCAGGGGCATTTTAATGACTCTTGTCCTCCCCTCGGGTATGATGGATGAAAAAAACCATGCTATTTGAGGTGAGGCATATCAAAGTTAAAAAGGCATACTACTGTTAAAAAGTAACGAAACTCCCAATATACCAGCTGCACTTCTGTGACTGATGCAATTCCGTGCTATTTGCAACTTCTGGACATCGAAGAAGCATGGAGTACTTGGTCTCAAGCACCCAAAAAGGTACCTGGACTTACATGATTTCTGTAGCTGTCGTTGAGAATTCATTAATTGATTCACTAAGCCTACCACCTCTGGACATGTCCACTGACAAAATTTCAGCGTGTTCAGAATTGCAATTCCACAACATCTAGAGGCTACAAGTTTTACATTGGTGGTTCACACGAAGCCTGTTCTGAATTCTGTTATCTTCAGAGAGAAAGCCAACTAGAAATATGAACTTGATTTTCTTTCTGGCTCCAAGCAAAAATGATGTCATTTTTTTTTTTGCAGAATTTACAGTATCTCATTAATTTCATACTTGCTGTTACTCTGTTTTAACGTCTGTTTCATGCATGCTAAAGTCACTTTGCATTTGAAAACATGCTATATCATTTTAATATAAATTTAATTTTATATTAAAAAAGTTTAAATTTTAAATTTAAAAAAAACTAAGCGTTTTATTGCAGGTTTCCTTGGAAACTCATGTTTGAAAGGCCATAAACTATATAAATAATTAGTGAAAAAAATACTGTCTTGAATGGGAGTTTTCTCATTTTTCAAAACAAAATCAGAATGCTGGAAAAGTTTGGTTCAGTTGTATTTTATGAGTGTGCATTTAATTATTTCAACAACTGCTTCAAAACGGTTATGTGACAAAATGCAGACAGCAATCTACACAAACTAATTCTATTGGCATTATTTCTGATTCATGGGTTAGACTGGGAAGATGCATTACATACCAATTTTAAATTTCTAACATATCATAAGAATTTAAAAAAAAAATAATCTCATGTCCATTTTTAAACATTCCAAAGGAATCTGACCATCCTCCAGCTATTTAGCTAAAGCAGTTAAGCTTCTTGGAGAATGAATGGCCGTCCGATTTAAGAATGGTTTATCTCATATTAGCCTAATCCTGTTGGCAGACAAAAAAGAACATAAACCAGGTTAATTCACTCTTAATTGAAAAGAAAGAGCATCTATGCAGAAAAGCTTTATCTTGATTAAATTTAAAAATTCATTACATCAAACTCATATAACCTAATGAGTACCAGCAGATAAAAATCTTCATCCTCCATTTGAAGTAAATTTATTCTCTCCAACTACCTAATTTACACAAAGCTTAGCAAATTTGCCAGGATCTTCTTAACACTGTTAATCTCTCACATCTTTCCTTATGACTAGCATATGACCTGTGAGTAGCTTTGAACTTTCCTCACTTTCATCTAACCATGATACAAATATGCCTTAGCAAAACATTTTATTCTGCTGTGTCCGCATGAAATTGTCTCAATTTCTTCCTGGTCCTCCTATGAGGCAGGCTAAAAAGTTAACTATTGTACTGGAGATAAAGCAATGTTTTCTATCTTAAGCTAACAACAACCAACAGCATCTGCAAAATTTGTAAAATCGGTAACATTTTGCTACCCATTCTACCAAAGATGTAAGTGACAAGTAGTGAGTGCAATCAGAAGACATATTGTAGCATTTTGCACCTGTTTCCATTTCCAGATATTTTTTCAAGGGATGCTCCACATAAAGCACATTGCAGGAGTCAAGATTAGAGGAACCAAGATATGAATAATTGCTGCTCAATCCAACCAACTCAGAGAGGGATACAGCTGGTCCATTAGCGGCAACTGCACAAATTCTTTATCATGCTTACCTCCTGTGAATTGGCATTGGCAGGGTAAAATATATGACTTCCAGATTGCAAACTTGCTCTTTTAGAAAGAACAGTCCTGTCTAAAACAGAATTCACTCTTTTTCCCCCGTCCACTTTTCTCTTTACAAACAACTCTTTTGTCTTATTTCTGACATCCAAACCATGATCCAAACTAGGCAATGTACAAGGATGCTGCTTACTGCCATCACTGAAAGTTGTTGAGAGTTACAGGAAAACTAGCAATGGCTAAACTCCTGTCACTTAGTTTCCAAGGTAGGTTATCCACCAGAGTGACCAAAACAATCCGAGTTTCAGATCTTGGCTGAAGCCCTGACTGAACCGAATCAGCATAAATTTGATGATCCAAATATAGTTGCAAAGCAATTACCCTCTTGATTACTTTAGCTAGGAGCTGAATATTTGGAACTGGCCTGTACCTACAGATATGGGTACATGTCTTATTCTAAAGAAAATTCCAATTACCACCTTTAACATTGAATTCAATCCAATCCTGGCCAATTTAATCACTCAAAAGCAAGATCAAGCACGTAGCTTGTAGCTCTCGTATACATGTCCTCAGTCTTAAGTCCCACTTGGCTCAACAGAATCCCAATGAACTAAGGCAGCTGTGTCAAACTTGCATTGCCACGTCAGCATCATGTGAGGTATCAGGACTTTCCCCCCCTTTGTTAAACTGGGCAGGGGCCGGGCCAGCACATGATGCTATTGGCCCGCAGGCTGAGAGTTTGACAGCCCTGAACTAAGGGAACAGTTGCTAAGACTACCACTCTATAACCTGCCCCTTTAGTAGAATCCAAGCAATGGAGGAGAGGCTGCTCAGTGCAGGTACTTCTACTTCTACTACAACCATAATTGCGATCAGATACTTAGTCACTGTGCAAAGGGATCATGAAAGGAGACATCATGTGACTACCCACATTACTGTTTTGTTTAACAACTGCAATCCTGGCACTACTAGTTGTGGTTAAATGATCCCACAGCTCATTCAGTGGACAGAGTCCCAGGTGAGTATAGCACAGGGTGAAACATTGTATATGTTGTTTAAAATGTTTAAAATTTAATAAATAAAAAAAAAAAGAGTCCCAGGTGAAAAGTGTGGGGTACTTCTGGATGAAGGGAGATAACCTAGGAGGCTCTGTGAGATTTTCAGCCCCTGTGGGAGACACACTCATACATGGCCTATGCTGACCTCCTAGTGTCAAGCCTAAAAGGACATTTTGGATTGGGAGGGCTTTTCTTCTGAACAGTATTAGCCATTGCTTTGCATATTATATGGGGCCTTTTAGCTTTGACACATTTTTTCTTATGTTTGCAAGGCCACCGGGTTGGAGGAGTGGGGGGGGGGGGGTTTGATGAAACCGACTCAGGGTTGTTATCTAGTTTACATTCTTTTAGTAGAGTTCTCATGGGAAAGTTTCTCTGGGCTGGGAACACCTGCGATGGGAAGTCCTGGAAGGAACGTTGGAACTTTCTTTGAAGGGGTTGGTGAGAAGTTAACATGTGATAATTAGTGGGGTGGAACTTTCAGTTTTACTTGGGTGGAGAAAGCCTGGGAATTTTAGATTCAGGATTTCTCCAGACTGTACCAGAACAATGTCTTCAATAAAATCTTATTCTATGGACTTTCGTTTCTTTGGAATTCTGATTGCATTGCTGATATTGTGTGGAACCCTGACACCTACCCCTTGAGGCACTCCACACTCCATACCACATTGCTCCTCTCTTCTTTGCTTGGATTTCAGCTCTTCTTTAGGACCTCCCTGAAAGAGCTGCCTGCCTTCAGTGCATGGAATGAATGGTATGCCCAGCAGGGTGCAGGAATGGAGCTCAGATCTTCAGGATGTGACCTCCGTTTCTCCACTCCATGCATGGAAGGGAACACTTTCAGCAGGGTGCAGGAATTGAGTTCAGCTAACGCACCATGAAGACTTACAGAATACTGGAGAAACCAAACTGATCTGTAAAAAAAGACCAATTGAAGTATAGAAAAGAGACAGGGCAAGGCAAAGAATTGCAAACCCAATGCATTAAAAAAAAAAGGCAAAGCAGGTAATAACAAAACCTGGCAAATGGCTAAGAGCAGGAAAGTTGAAGAAAGAGATAGAGTGGCTAACTCTGGCTGCACAAGACCGAGCTTTAAGAAGAACTACATTTGATGTGGAAATTGAGAAGACAGCAACAGACAGCAAATGCCATCTTTGCAAAGAAGCTGAAGTGGACCACCTAGTTTGCTGCAGGAAGATTGCACGCAAGCAATGCAGCCATGTAACCAGAATATAACCAGAAAGTCCAGTTGCCTCTTGAAAAAAAAAAAGCACCTTTGTGACCTGCAAGCAATGGCATCACAAAATAACAACAATAATGCTTTGGAATATCTACAAGAAATCCCATTCGCTTGCAACCATAAACTAGGCAAGGTAATAGAGAATGAAGAAGATAAATTTAGAATTTAGAACAGACCAGCACCTACCACACCACATTCCAGATTTAACAATTGTTGATAAGAAACAAAAAAAAGGTCTGGATAATGGACATGGCTGTATTTGGAGATAGCAGATTGGAAGAGAATGGACTGGAGAAAATGACAAAATACAAAATAAAAAAGAACTGGAAATAGAATGACTGTGGCCAAAGAAAGCAAAGATAATACCAATAATAATAATAATAAGTATTTTGGGTGAAATCCCAAAACATCTGGAGCAGCACTTGAACATCATAGGCACTGGCAAAATCACCTTAAGTCAATTATGAAAGGCAGCTTTATTCAGAACAGCTTACATACATGATGGCGAACCTATGGCATGGGTGCCACAGGTGGCACGCAGAGCCATCTTGCTGGGCACACAAGCTGTTGGCCAACTTACCTCCAGTTGAGCATGCATGTGTGATTGCGCATGCACGCATGCGTGATTGCAGAGACCCTGTTGATCTTCAGGCCTCCACTGTGCATGTGTGCACAGGATTGCAGCTGGTTTTCAGAACTCTCCTGCGCATGCACACACAATTGTCATGTGTGCGTGAGTGCCGGTGTGCAGTACACGTACATTGCATGTGCAAAAGTTGTATGCATGCAGAGATGGTTCAGTTGCACATGCAGCATACATGGAGGTACTGCACGCAAGTGCAGACGACATGCACAAAATGCGTACTTTTCAGCACTCAGTAAGTAAAAGGTTCACCACCGTTGGCTTACATCCTGCAACAATAGCTTTTAACACATCAAACATCCACATCTACCTATCCCAGGTCCTTGCATCCAGATTTGATACAAGAACAAAAATTCCAATACCAGTCTAAATATCAGGCTGACCATGCAACCAACCAACCACAATAACAATAATAATAACAGCAAAACAACAACAATTATAATACAGCCACTTTTTCTAGCCTTTTTCCCCAGCTACTTCCAGCTCACTGTAGATATTAAAACAAGGTCAGGCAAAGGTTTATTTAATTTTGGGCAAGCCAGACCTCTTTGAAACCAAATGTGAAAATATCTTGGGTGGGATGGAATCACAGTTAAAATGAGCTACAAGTTGGAAAACTGGGTGAGCGTTGTCTTCTGTTGGACCACTAGTATTTCTGTCCAGTGCTAGCAGCATTCTGTGAAAAGCAACAGAAACTTAATTCCTTTGGGATGAGGTTTTCCACAGTTGGCGGCGAAGTATTCACTCTAGCCTGATCTGTGAGTTATTTTTGGGATGGTTTCAAACTATCCAATGAAAATGTAGTTTGATTCAGTATTTTTCAATTTGAAAAATACTGAATCAAACTACAATTTCATTGGATAGTTTTGAAACCATCCCAAAATAATTCACAGATCTTGAAAAATACTAAATCAAACTACAATTTCATTGGATAGTTTTGAAACCATTCCAAAATAACTCACAGATCAGGCTATATATATAGAGAGAAGAACTTTTCAACAGGAAAGTTTTGAACAGGCAGAGAAAAAAATATGAGCTAGTTTCTGTAGCTGACATGGCAAAACAAACAAAATAAAATAAAATACTGAAGGGTGTTCTATTCCCTTATAAGGAGTGTCAGGAGACAGTAAGTCTGGCTGCCGGCTTTTCAGAGAGCGGGAAAATCC
>JAEANM010005754.1:0-19258 GCA_017656035.1 Myanophis thanlyinensis
AGAAAGAAAGAAAGAAAGAATTTGTGCCTGGGTAAGAGGGGAAAGGGTGCAATATCTTATAACTACACCAGGGGGTGACCGGAATTGTATGTTAAGATAAACACACCGATGGCAGGTATACACTAGAGATGGACAACGCTGTGTATTTGAAAGCCTTTCCATTGCCTTATGCCTTTGAACCAAATTTCAAGTCTATCTGATGTGTCAGAATGAATCAGGTGCCTTCAAATCATCCAGAAGCTTCCATCTGCACCGATGCTTTTTAATCCAACCCAACTGAATCCTCAAATCAATCCTCAAATGACATTGAATCAGGCTGACTCTACAAATCGAGCTGGCAATGGAAACCCAACTTGTCAAATGGCATATTCAGAATGCCTCCTCTATATCTATTGTTCGTTTTCAGTACAAATCCAGTGACAGCATTTGCAGCTGTGTAGGAAGTGATCAATCTGACTTTTTTTTTAAAAAAAAAATGTCTAGATTCGTTTAGCGTCCAGCCCTTCAAAACCAATTGACGGATGAGCTTCCCACCATGGGTTTTAGAAAACGCAATAATTTGAGAGAATCTTGCATTTCTTTTTGCATTTAATAGCTCCTGGCTTCAGAGCAGAAATATTTTGCCCAGGGTAACTCATCATGAAGAGATGCTAAATGAGCCTTTGAGACCCACCCTGACAATAAGTAACCGAGACGATGAAATGAAGGTAACACTTCAGACTAACGTAGTATTTTAGGAACGTCTATTATTTAAGCTCTGCAGCGAGTCTCGGTTTCTCTGGACGAAGCACTTATGCATAATTTAGAGACAGCTGACCATTGCAGCAAAATCAAAAGTCCAAACTTTTCCCGAGTCTTGTTATTTTAGGCTGATGGCAGGAGATGCCGCAGAGTAGCGAAAGAGAGAGAGAACACCATATTTTCTATATACAGTTTGCTGTGGAGGCCAGGAAATACATTGGGTCTAAACTGGGTCTGAAAAGTTTAGCTCAACATCAAAGGTGTCATGCCCTCTGCAGCATTGCCCCACAGGTTCAGCCATGACTTTCTATTACTTAAGTAAACCCATTCAAATCAGATGGGTAACTCTTGCTTCAATTTGTTGTGTGAATGAAGGCAAATATCCATGTCCCAGGATAATGTTGCAGGATCCAGTTTGGGACTGAAACTTTATCCTTCCAAGGGTTTGTTCTGGAGAGAGAAGTTCTCTGAGGATGGGTTTCAGCTCGAAATATGGAAGAATAAACCTTTAGTCCTGGTGACCCATTCAAATTGGATCAATTTGTTGCCTTTAGGACCACAAGTCCCAGAATGCCCAGTTGCCGGCCCATACTGGCTGGCTGGGACATCTAGATTTGCAGCTATTACACCCCAAGGGGAGATCAGTTTGGCCAAAGCTGACTTTTATTGCCTTTTTCTATTTATTATCATACATTTATAGCAGAGATGCTGCCAATGCTTACATTGCAGTGGTGGTATCTCCACAAAGAATCTGATTTATGCCTTGTCAGCTAATGATATCACAAGATCCTTGTTGTACTCAGCAATCAGGAAGAAGTGGGTCATATTGCAATTATTAGCGTAATTCTCACTACAGCCTTCAAGAAAAGACAGGTCACGTAAGAGCAGGCTTATTCAAAAACACCCTGCATCACAAGGGTTGCCAAACAGCAGCTCTAATTGTAGATGTGTTTGTTGGTTTGATGATACGCTGGGTATGAAATAAATGAAGGCAACCCTCAGTAGAAAGGGTTGTATTTTCATGAACTAAATCGTCCTTTTAAATATTATGCAATTCTCTGAGCCTGGGAACAGGAACAGACTTTTGCAGAAATAATACAAGATATTATAAATTGAATCAAGAGGCAATTAGAAGGAAAGGCATTGAGAGTACTCTACTCTAAATATGTACTGATATACAGGGGCCAAAGTGAATATAACTAGTTTCCATTATTCTGTAACCTGCAAAGAGAGTTGTAACGATCTAAAAAAAAGATCCTAGAATGAGTGCAGAGAAGAGCAACAAAGATGATTAGGGGACTGGAGGCTAAAACATACAAACAACAATTGCTGGAATTGGGTAGGTCTAATTTAGTGGAAAGAAGGACCAGGGGTGACATGATAGCTGTGTTCCAATATCTCAGGAGCTGCCACAAAGAAGAGGGAGTCTAGCTATTCTCCAAAGAACCAGAAGGCAAGACAAGAAACAATGGGTGGAAACTAATCAAGGAGAGAAGCAACTTAGAACTAAGGAGAAATTTCCTGACAGTGAGAATATTTAACCAGTGGAACAACTTGCTTCCAGAAGTTGTGGGTGTTCCATCACTGGAGACTATTAAGAAGAGATTGGATAACCATTTGTCTGAAGTGGTGTAGGGTTTCCTGCCTAAGCAGGGGTGGACTAGAAGACCTCCAGGGTCCCTCCCAACTCTACTCTACTCTACTCTACTCTACTCTACTCTACTCTACTCTACTCTACTCTACTCTACTCTACTCATGGCAATTTGGCGTGGTGGTGAAGGTACCTGGCTGGAAACTAGGAGACCCTGAGTTCTAGTCCTGCCTTAGGCACAGGGCCAGCTAGGTGGCTTTTGGCCAGTGTTTCTCTTTCAGGAAAAACAAGAGATTAATTCAGGCAGTTGTCACAAACTTCTTTTTTTTTAAAGCTTCAATTGATGTCCTGCTTGAGTACAGAAAAGAAACTATATCTTGTTCCATGGTGCCAAATGAGAAGAAAGTAAAACTTGTTAAATTGTAATTTGGAGTTTAAATGAATTTTTTAAGGTCACACTTAACAGCTTCTTCTCCAACACTTGTTTCTTATCAGACTCTGGGATTTTATGAAATCCTGCCAGACTTTGAATCCCGGAGAAGCCAAACCGAAAGGAGGATGTTGAATAGCGGGCCAGAATGCACTAGCCAAAAATATATATTCTTAAAACGTATTGGAAAGGCTCTGTTCAAAACAGATATGCCACAGTGAGCATTATTGCATTTTAGCAATAAACAGGTTTAAATATAAAGTTAATCTGCCTTGCTGAAACCTGACGTCACTGCAGATGAAATTTGGGGAGGGCCGCTTCAGGGAGAAAGAAGGCTCATTGAAATACATTGGCATAATTTGTTTTCTTGGCAGCTGAGTAAAAATAGGAAAGGAAATGGGTGTCTATATTAGGAAGATATGTTCCTATCTAGCCCAGAGATATTTGATTGGTTTTCCTTTTTGATAATCCAATTGCCATTTTTATAGCCCACAACAAATCATGGGTCGACACAATAGGAAATGACTTTCATATATCTACTTGCCGATGGCGATTTGTGATTGACTGACAGCTCTATAATCAACTCCGGGGGAGAATTTTGTGAAGCTGTAGGTAGGCTGTCCTGACTAATGGTTATAGTCCTGGCTCCCAGAAGTTGAGAAGGCCCAGAAGGTCCTTGAAGACACAGAGCCGATGCACATGGGGAGAATCTTTGTAGTTCAGGATCCTTGGTGCTCTCTGAGCTGGGCAGTTTTCTTGCAGACATTTCATGACCCAACTAGGTAACATCATCAGTACTGGAAGGAAGGGAGATTTGTGGAGTGAAGGAGGAGAAGGAAGAAGAGGAGGAGGACTGTGGGGGAGGGCTTGGTACTCTCGGAGCATGCTGGTTTTCTTGCAGATGTTTCATGATCCAACTAGGTAACATCATCAGTACCGGAAGGGAATGGGATTTGTGGAGTGGAGGAGGATTATGGGGTCTTTGGTTCTCTCTGAGCTGGGCTGTTTTCTTACAGACATTTCATGATCCAACTAGGTAACAGCTTCAGTGCTCTCTGTTTATATGCTAGTGGCTACCCCCCAATCAAAGAAGTATTAACTCAGACAAACAATAAACATCTTCCATCTCTAGCAACACCTCCCATTGTTCAAGGGCAAAATTTATCCTTCTTGAACAGGGAAGATCCCCCTGTGATCTGTTTCCAAAACCTACCGTAATTTCTTTATCTCTGTTGTTGTCAAAGGACTATGAAGCAGAATGCCTTTGTCAGTTATCAATCATTGGCTTTCAACTAATTCACACAAATGATGGCAATTACCCTGGGTCACTTAAAAAAATCTTTACTAATTGTTTTTTTCCCCAATTGATTTCACAAGAATAGTCTCTTGGCAGTCAATGAAACAGGATATTTTCTACTAGTCTGTAATCCTAGTCATATTTTGCCTTCACATTCTCTGGTTTTTCCAAGTCTAGTTGTCAGATGAGAAACATCGGGACTAATTCCAGTTAAAATGATTTATTGTTCGTGCTTATTGACAAGAATCTAGTCAACTAGCAGTCAGGACTAAATGGGCACTAGATAAGAGTCAATGGAATTTAAGACTTTGACCATTTTGGGGAACGTAACAATTCTAAGCTGATAACCTACTTGACTTCCTCTCCATTTGACTGTTTTTCTTACACTAGTTAAACTTCTGCAGTACCGAATGTTGAATCTTCTTTTTCCTTGGAGATTTGGGAAAAGGACATTCCCTCTCCATAACTTTCCTATTATTTTCCCCCATGGATCTATTTACAGTAACGGCAACATAAACCTATCGGTGGTTACCCTCCACTGCTTTGCTTCAGGTTTTCTTCAAAGATGTTTTAGAGAAATCAACATTTATCAACATGTGCACTACATAACCTAATAGAGCACATGGGACCAGCTGCATATTCATAAAGTCTATAATGATGACCATAATCATTAAACTATCTCTGGTTGCTTGTTGCCAGCCACGATGGATGAGAATCTTAGAAACAGGATGAAACATCAGATTCTTAAAGGTTGACCTATAAGTGTGTAAGCCATCAGCGTAAGGACTAGTTACTTGTGGCCCGGTAGAAAGTAAGGATAGTGTGTGGCTTTAATTTAACCACTTACCGTTGTGTCATATACTTTGCCATCATCGCTATAACCAACTGTGTAGCTATGAACACTGTGAGAGCATTTTCTTAAACAGCTTTCCTAGAAGATGTCATTTTTCTGTTTTCAAACGTTATAAACATCTCTGGAGGAATTATTGCTTGGCATTTAATAGATTTGTTTATGGGGACCGAAGAAATATCTGCCCTCATTAAAAACAGAAGAAATTAAAGCCCTAAACAGTATTTTGGATACTTTTAATCGAAATTAATTGACACGGCATATGTTTTGACTGTGAAACAAAGATTGTGCTACCCTCCTGCTGTGTGGAAAATGGCCACAATTACACAACCTGGTGCATAATGCTTTTTAAATATTTTTTTCGCTTGTTGCAAGGAGCCGTGTCTGATGATACTCGAATGCAATATTCGATATTGCACACTGAGGCTTATTAAAAAAGAAAGATGAAAGTTGAACACTACAAGCAACATGATTCATTAGCTCTCTTCGTTACATATAATGGGTCACAGGCAGCTTGGAGGTCAAAGCATTTTTTAGTTTTGCTGGGTTCGAAACAACTCAACACAATTACATCAAAACTAATTCCACAATTATTTTATATGCCCCAGACTAGAAATAGAGATGGGATTTAGAATTGGCAGACAGCGTTAACTCTTCATACCAGAAATAGAATAGTAGTGAAATTTATTTTGGTTTGATTTCATCTAATGAACATTCATGCAAACTGGAATACACCTGCAAAATTTTCAGAATGGTTTAGGGTTCCTTGCTTGAGACAGAGGCTGGACTAGAAGACCTCCAAGGTCCCTTCCAACTCTGTTATTCTGCTTACACCTTGGGGAGGGGAGGAATCAAGTTAGTGCCTTTGAACTGAGTTGGGCTCCTGCAGATCATTATGTGGAAAGAATATTTGTCATTAACAGATTCCATTAATTTATTTTTGCCTTTGCTAATCTTAGATATAAAAACACATTTTTAAGCCCTTAACTGAACACAAAGATAATTGGCTCTCAATTTTTAAAACACTCGAAGTAATTACTTTGTTATGTTCTTGAAGATATTGCTTTTCAAACAAACAAACACTCCTTTGACATTTATAATGCATTCGAGAGCTTTGGGCTAAAATATGTTTTGTCCAAAGATCATAGAAAACTGATAATGGAAAGAAGTTACCATTCTTTCCCAAAAATAAAACCTTGAAGCAGGAATGTTTTATGTTTATAACACCTTAACAATACTTCAGTAATAAAGAAGTATTACCTTCTGGAAAGCCGTCTTCCACTGATCTTTTCTTGACTGCTCGATCCGTGGAGTGGATTTGGCTAGGTAAGTTCACTCTCCAATCTCGTTTTAGAGCCAGCTACCGACACATTTTATCTGGTATGAAAATGAAATGGAATACAAACCCAACCAGGGACCCTCGTTTTGGAGAGAGGAAATATCAACCCAGTTTGAAAACAAGGATTGTGTGTGTGTGTGGGGGGGACACATACCTGGCACTGTGATTGGGCTACTTCTCAGGGTTGTGAAGAGAGTCCAAAAAAGAAAAGAAAAAAAGGTGGTAAGAGAATTAAGTTCTGCACCTTTTATGGGTGATGCATTCACCACACCCATTCTAAAAGGTGTGGGGTCCTTGGTCCTTTCTGAGCTTGGTTGTTTTCTTGGAGATGTTTCATTACCCAACTAGGTAACATTGTCAGTGATAGAACGGAGAAGTTTGCAGGGGGGAGGAGGGGCAGGAGGGGGGAGGAGGAGGGGAGAGGAGGAGGAAGAAGGGAGAGAAGAGGAGGGGGAAAGAGGAGGAGGCACCCCAATGTTTGTGGCTCATTGCAAACTCTTTACATCTTTTTCCTATTGACTGCTAAACGGCCTGCAACGTCTCTTTTTCCTCCTCTAATGCAGAAGCCAAAACCCATTTTACTTTCCTTAGAATACGCTAGGAGTAGCCTTTGGAGGATTGACAGAGAGCACAAGGTGAAAGCTGAGCAGCCAGCAGGAATGGCACTAAAATCAAGGAAGGCCACCTTTTTTACCGTCTGGTGTTCACAATGCCAAAAATGAAACTTAGGCATCCCTAGGGGAGATGCTTTCTTTCTTGTATGACCACAAGCTTCCCTTGTTCCTCTTCATCCAACATGGGGGGAAATAAAAATACTTTCTCAAGTTCAATTTCACACCGGGTGACTCCATGGATACCTTCTTTATGAGGTTTTCTTGGCGCCTAGCCTAAAGTGGTCTTCTGAGATTTTTCTTCCTCCACACTTTCCCAGCTTCCTTTAACCCTGCTCAGCTCAACAATATTCAGAATTTGAAAGCTAAAAAGTGTTGAGCTTGATTGATTTGGAAATATTGGAGCCAGAAGCTTCCTATTTTAAAAGTGGGAAGGCGCCATGAAAAGACTGGTAAGCGTATCTTTATCTTTCCAGGTTTGGTTTGTTCTATAAAAAGTACCATAAAACAACATTTCTCAGTCTCAACAACTTTAAGAGGGATGAACTTCAACTCCCAGAATTCCCCAGCTGGCTGGGGAATTCTGGGAGTCGAAGTTCATCCCTCTTAAAAGTCGTTGAGGCTGTGAATCACTGCTGAAAACTATTGTACTTCTGCCTGCTCCAAAGCAATTTGGGGAGATCAGATCAGATCAATGCTTGCATGGAATAACTGCCGAGTCGTTTCTCCATTCAATTCGTCCTTAATATTTTATTTCACTTTGCTTTTCAATGGATGATTAGTTTACACCAACGCGACTAAGTGATATCAGACTTAAGTGACTAAGCGGTTGAACAGGATCTGTTCGGTGCGTGAGAACAACAGACCCAGTGATGAAGGAACCAACGTTGGTGTCCCTTCCAGTCTAATGATGATTTATTTAATTTCCAACCATATAATTACATCTAATGAATATAAAAGGAAATGCACGAGGCAAAAGCACTGATTGAAGTTGGAGCTGGTGTTTTCATGCTTTTAAACATAGGAGCTCCAGGAAAAAGAGTGATCTAATCTTCAATGTATTGAAGATGTATGTCTCAAAGAGAGCCAGATGTCAATCAGAATAGAGCTGGATGGGATCTTGGAGGTCCTCTAGTCCAGCCCCCTGCTCAGGCAGGAGACCTTACACAATTTGAAACAAGTGGCTGTCCAATCTCTTCTTTAAAAACTCAGTGATGAAGCACCCACAATTTTTGAAGGCCAGCCATTCCACCAGTTGATTGTTCTAACTATCAGGAAAGTTTCTCCTTAATTCCAGGTTGCTTCTCTCCTTGGTTAGTTTCCATCCGTTGCTTCTTGTCCTGCCTTCGGGTGCTTTGGAGAATAGGTTAACTTCTGGGGATGCAGAATTTTGCCTTTGTGCCAGTCCAAAAACAGAGATCGTTCTCCTGTTTCATGGTCTTCCATGCAGGGCTGGTTTTCATTCAAAGAAAGGAAATCTGCATCTCAAGGGAAACAGAAGGCAAATGTCCAGAAAATGAATTCAGAAAAGAAGACGCTGCTATGGAAATTAGCAAGCTTCACCCAGCCTGCTGCTAAACAGAGACAATTTTTTTTCCAGAGATTCTTATGGTATTTTTTTTCCCTAATATTTTATTTCATGTAATGACATTGTTGAATTGTTTTTACTGATTTGTGGAAAACTGGTGATGCATTTTATTAATGTTGGGTCAGCCTTGCACTGCACGGGTTGTATCTTACTCTTTACCACCGGTGTTCAAAACAATAAATAAATTGACTTGATTAATTGATATTTCCAAATAAATCAGGAGAGTCAGCCTCGTTAATCTGATCACATATAAATAGTTGCTTGAAAATCTTGAGCAGTTGCTTAAATTCCTTCTGGAGAGGAGGAGAACTTGTCTGGGCCTGATTAACGGATGTTGATTGGCAGGTCCTTGGCACCAAAAGTCTTCAGCTGAGCTACAGCTACATGGCAGGCTTAAATGTGTCTTTTACAAGTCTGAGTACTCCACCCTCCAAAACGTTAAGTAAATCAAATACCTTGGTAGCAAATTAACCAGATCTCCCCTCCTTCCAGGAGTGAACCTTAAGGAGAGGCTGGCAGGGGAGGGGATCCTTCCACACAAACCAAAGTTAAACTTAAACAATCTAATTTGTTTGTTTCTCTCTCTCTCTCTCTCTCTGTATGTCTCCCACCAGGAGGGCAGAAAGATACAGCAGCGCCATCTGCTGGCAAAGAAGTGCATTCAACAGATTTCAAAAAGTCTTTGCTTTGGATTTTTTAAAAAGTCATTAGAGTCTCTTTTAGCCTTTTTTTGGTGTCTCTGTGTGTGTGAGAGAGAGAGAGAAAGAGAGTATAAGCATTTTCAGCCTGTGTTCAATTTTATACCTAAATTTGATGGATCATTTCTTCTATTGTCTTCTCAAAGGTTGGGGAAAGCTCCAGAAACCTGCTGGGCACCTAAGACCAGGTCCACATGTGAAGGTCCAATTAAACAGTTTTATTGCTAATAAAAATACTTTGGGTTTTCAATTCCAGTATCATGCCCATAATTTCATTTTATTAGGCATGGCAGTCCCCAAAATCAAGAAGCACCTCCAATACATAATTATACACATTATAACAGCGGCTAGGATCACTTACGCCCAACAATGGAAACAGGAATATGGACCAACAATGGAGCTGGTTGTAGACAAAATCCTCGAATGTGCAGAAATGGAGAGACCAATGCTCAAATTGAAGGGTAAAGATGAAAAAGTGAATTATATGGTCTGGAATAACGTACAGTATATCAATGGATCGATTAAAAAAAACATATATATATGTATAAATGATAAAAAGTGTAAATAGATATATAATAGATATATCACGGTGAGGATTTAACTTTTTCTTTTTTATGTAAATAATAATAAAATTTATCAAAATAAACTGTTTTATTGCTAAAAGCTCATGCAGAAGAATCTTCTCAACTAACAGGCAGAGTCTTGGTTAAAGTTAGATACGGGTCAGTGGAATTCAAGGGGTGGGTTCCTCAGGTGAAGGGACCTGTAACGTTCCTTGTCTCCTCACTATGGTGGGTCAGGTAGACGTGACTGGGAAAAGATGGTACTTCAGATAACCTGGTCCCAAGCCAGGTAGGCTTTAAAGGTGACAACCAGCACCTTGAATTGAAATTCATGACGGAGAACCATTCGCTCACCAAAGTGTGTGTATTTCGCCAGCATTCAGGAAAACCAGTTCTGACAAACGTTCTATGTCACATGTAAACGAAGCAATGCAAACTTTCACTATATCTCACAAATTCAGAATGAGCAGAGAAGGAAGAATTTGTGGTGAGCTGCTTTATTTTTTCCAGTTCTTTTCCAGTAATTATCCACTGATCTGATTTGATACAAGTAAAATGGCAGATATGTGTGTTAGAAATGGCTCCAACCAATCAAATAGAACAACTTGGATCGATGAAAACAAAAAGGTTTTATTGCAATAAAGCAGAGATGATACAGAATGAAAGCATTTTGCAAAATGGGTGAACAAAAAGATAGTTCAAAGCTGAGAGACACACACAAAAGAATTCCACAAAGCAAGCCAATATATATCCTTGAATCCTAACATCCCATCTCCCTCCCTCTGGGATGTGCCTTCGGGGGTTGCAACTAATCCAAGACTGTGTCTCTACCTTTTCTCAAGTTACAACCCACCTACCCCCCTTTCTTAGTAACATTTCTTCTTTGGCATCAGGGATTTCTCAGGAATTTTTCCAGTGCCTGCCTGTACCAGAGGACCAGAGAAACAGAGATGCACCCAACTCCAAACATTTCTAGTACACATCCATATTAATATATTTGTGCTAACATATATGTATATACCATTTTATTTTTGAATCTTATAATATTCCTTACATGTGTTTTATGCAAATCCGTTTTTCCTCTCTTTTTGGCGAGGTCGCAGTGGTCCTCATGAGGTGACTATTTTTCAGACTGCAGCATTAAATGTCTGAGCTGCAGATTAGGGACAAGACACTCCTGTGCAAAGCATATTCAGTGTGCAAAGTCTGAGAGCTGAGAGCAGCCAAACAATGCAAGCCGTGTGGGTGCAGAGTTGTTTCAGAATAAACCCAGTTAGAAAGGAGGAACATTTTGATGGCTGTCAAGTTTTTCTTTTCTTTTTCCCCTCCTTGTCTGCTGTATTATTGGGGGAGCTGCAATGCTCTTCTCCTTCTCATTATTTCTGGAGTTAAGGGAGGATCTGATGTTCCAGTAAGGAGAAAAAGAAACTCAGATAAAACGCTGAGAGCAAATTACCAAGTTGAGGTTTTTTTGGGGGGTCCATAATAAGCTTCTATTATTTCAACTTTAGAGACAGGTTTTCCTATGCAGAATATGAAGGACGGGGAATGGTTTGAAATTAGGAAGATTTGATTGAAATGAGGCTGTCATCCAGGGCTTTTTTTATAAAAAATCTCGTATGGAAGAACACCAAAAATGAAAGAAAACTCTTCAAATCTGCAAAATACTCCTTTTGCCTATTTTCTCTCTCTCTTGGAATTTGGGATCTGTTGCTGTGCTAAATCCACCAGGATGCGTGGAAAGGATAAATAATAATAGACAAACTGGCAAGTCGCATTTTACAGCCATGTTTTCCTGCTTGAACATGAGGCATTTGGGGAAATGAGGCTAATTCATTGCACAATTAATTTTTGAATCGCTCCTAAGGCCGTGAACATTTTATGCGATTGTCAATGAGCCAAACTCTGGATCGTGTTGATAAATTTAACGAGATAAAGTAGCCTCGAAGCATTAGGGCTTTGTTTTCCCAAGAAACTGCCATCAATGCACTCTGCATTGCAATTATTATGCCCTATTATTATGATATATCAGTGTTTCGTAACCTTGGCAACTTTAAGATGTGTGGAACTTCAACTCCCAGAATTCCCCAGCCAGCCAGGGATTGCTGGGGAATTCTGGGAGTTGAAGTCCACACATCTTAAAATTGCCAAGGTTACGAAACACTGGTAGATAATGAAATTCATTAGACCAGGAGAAAGATAGATGGGATTTTTCAATAGCAACCGCTCTTGACATACCCGTAAATACACAAAATATATTTTGTTGCTGCTTGCAAAACAGAAGGACAATCGTGTGTCAACACTGTCAAGGCAGTAACATTCTCAATTTAAGGAAAGCAAGACAATAAGGGATTATGGAGGGAGGGGAGAAATAGTGCTGAATTTTCCAAGGGAGCCCACAGTAAAATTTGCATGCAGAGTCACAAGTCCGTGGCACGTACTGCAACTTCAAAAATAAAAAAAAACTATTCTAAAAGTACCCAGGGCAGTCTCTCTCAGATCCATATTTCTTAGTGCCAGAATTCATGACAAGAAAAGTTTATGAATTGGGAGCCCTTTTCTTTATCGCAAGACTGAAGAAGAGAAGGAACCATCTCTGAACCATCTCTTTAAAATCCCTAGTTGGTAAAAGCCACCCGATCTGAGCTGCACGACTGCAGGATGGCAATAAAATGTTCAATTTTCATTCTTGCCATACCTTTGCTGCCTTCTCATGGTTATGGCTACTTTTGCCCCATACTTCTGGTTGCTCTGAGTATCCTCCATGCACACATTGCTTTCATATACAACACCGAGAGACAGACAGAAAGAGCAGACAAAAAAGGTTTCCGAAACTCCGAAACATCAATAACTTTGTGTTTATGTTCACCTGGCCCAAATTTAATAGGAATGCAGTTAACTGTGTAAATGCTTCTAAAAGAATTACAAGAACTCTCTTGTTTTTGCAACTGTATTCTCTACCTCTTTGAAATTTGAAAATACTGGCATATAAGCACACCACTATAACACTAAAGCATCTGATGCTGTTCTTTGTTCTAAAATCAATATTTTCTCTTGACTTTGCAGAGACTGTGGCAATCTCTGTAGCAATACGCCTTCAAATCTTGCCATAAGCTGTTGTATCGTTTGAAATAAAAATGTTCAGGCTCTGAAAAGGGGAATCGAAGTCTTCACCCTGCTCCCAAATCCTGAGAAGCAGCTGCCAAAACCCCTCCAAACATTGCTGAGAACTTTTACTTTTAATTGGAAATGATTCAGTGGCTTCCGCAGTCCTAAAAGTCGTGTTGCTGACCACCACAGTGTGAGAAAAGCACTACCTGGGTTTTAAGGGAAACAAGATGGACGCCTGGTGCGCCATCGTGGCTGCCATCTTGATTTTTTTTAACCACTCCTGCTATGTTTGAATACAAAGGGAGAATTATGTTAGTACTACATGAACTTCTTTGGACACAAGAATCAGGATGAACTCAAAGAAATCTTCACCTTTAATCATTGTTACTAAAATATTTCTACCCATATTTCTGAGCCTAAATCTTCATGAAAAGATGGATGTATATTCAGTTTAGAAGGTCCCAATTAATCAGTGGAACGACTTCCCTCCAGAGGTTGTAGGTGCTCCAGCACTGGAAGTTTTTCAGAAGAGAATGGACAGACGGAATTGGTATAGGAGGTCTCCCACTTGAGCAGCGGGTTGGGCTAGAAGACCTCCAGGGTCCCTTCCAACTCGGTTATTTTGTTATTTGCTTTCTGCTCCTATACATCCATTACATTTGTAAGAAATGCTGATGAGATCCTTAGGCAAAGTAGAGGCAAGCCTCATGCCACCAATCTCTGCTCTGACTCTCACCTGAATCTGTTTCTCCAGCAAGAAGAACCAATTCTCTTGCATTCCTGTAACTGCTCTGCATTCACCTGTATAGGGCTGGCTGGAGGGATTTTGTCACTGGCATTATGGGATGTGTGCTTCAGCCTTGACAGATGAAATGCGTGCTGCGATCTTCTATCACTATAACAGCGCCAGAAATGAATTCTCCACCTCCTCCCTCGGGAAAAGTCTTACGGCTCCTCTTAACCGCCATGCCTTCTGCC
Organism: Myanophis thanlyinensis; assembly: GCA_017656035.1. Lineage (NCBI taxonomy): Eukaryota > Metazoa > Chordata > Lepidosauria > Squamata > Homalopsidae > Myanophis > Myanophis thanlyinensis. The sequence goes on from JAEANM010005754.1 coordinate 13,798, forward strand.
ATCTAATAGCCTCATGGCCCAAAGGAGCCCCATCCAAATGGCCTTCGCCTTAATCGCTTTTATTGATCATTAGATCAATTAGATCATTAGATCAAAATATGGCCTTACTACAGAGAGGCCTAAAAATCAAAATGGAATGGCTGCTTTTGAAAAACAAAACAAAACAAAATGGGGCAGTCCTTCTTGTTTTCTGCCGTTTGCTTTGTTCAGCCTGTCCACCTTTCCTTGAGTTGAGCTGTGTCAGTCCAGGGGCTTTTATGCCCTCCGGTTGTTCTCAGACTTCTGGAGCAAATAAGTCATCACAACACCATTGTCTGCACGGATGAAGCTTACCGCAAGGACAACTTTGGGAGCGGTTTGATGTTTGCATCCAGGTGTATTATTTTACATAAGATAGAGATGTTGTGGGACACGGACCCTGCGTTTTCTGAGACTTTTAAGACCATAAATCTCATAAGGTAAATTGTGTAGTTTTCTTGGCAACCACAGAGGAATGACGGTCTTATTGACTTTCCTTTGTGTGTGTGCATTTGTGTGTGTGTGTTACTTCCAAAGCTTACCCTGGGGTTGTGTTTGGTCTCTGATCCAAATACTGGCTTTGGCCAAGACTTCGAGTCATCCAAATGTGCCCAGATATTGTCACTTGTCTGGGGTGATTAGGTTGTGAATGGCGTCGGGTTGATATAAAAATTCACGAATCCTCTATGGCTAGCTATGGACCTCTCTGAGCCACAGGGGGAGAAGGAGTTAAGAGCACCGGATGACACATGGCACCTTTGCTTGCAAGCTGCATGGCTCACCAGACACGATTCAAGGTGCTGGTTTTCCCCTCTAAAGCCCCACAGAGCATGAGGCCAGGTTGTGCAAAGGGCTGCTCATCTTCCATGGGGTCTTCTCAGGTGAGATGGACGACAGAGTGGACAAGCTCTGGGTACCTTCGAGTCAACCATGTTGTCATTTAAGACTCAGGAAATGTGCCTCATTTATCATGGAGCTGTCCAGTAGAGTGAAGTTGTCTCCGAGAGCTGGATGGCTGCCATTCTGGTCGTGCCTTGAAGGTTCTGGAAGAGTTGGATGTTCTCCACCTTTGGAACAGAGTGGCGACTGGAACCTCTTGGTGAAATTTGGTTATAACATTTTGTGTCTTCTTGGCTGTGTGTCCACCATATTGTTCTTACCTCTTTTTTTAGTTTGGTGCGTGCGTATATGTGTGTGTTCTTATCTTGATACTACCTACATTGTATATTTTTATTCTGTTTGCTCTACAATGAGCTGTTCAGAGTCCTTCTGCAATCAGGTGGTGTCAAATCAAATCAAGGAATGAATTAATCAAAGAAGACCATCAAAGAAGAGGGAGCTTATTAAAAAAATGACTTCCACCAGAAATTTCATAATTTGTGTGAATCACCAAGAATTAGAATGGCAGCCAAAGCTACGGTCAAAGAAACCAGAATGGGAGCTTTTCACAGTGCAATCGAAGCTCGCCCTGTCAGGTTTTATGTGTGACAACAAGCCACAGACATCTCTGCTGTCAGTGAAGACACAACTGAACAAATGTGATCTGACTAGTTGCTTGTAAGGGATCTGGAGATTCACAACATACATTCAAAGCATCATGATTAGAACTGGTCTTACCGTTGTACCTAAATTGAAGTTGTTATTAAGCTTTGGGTTTTGTTTTGTTTTTTTTACAATTGTAGATGTGTTTCAACAAAGGACAGTTTTAATAGACGAGAATATTTGTAGCTCAGAGTTGGAATAAGGGTCTTTGGTGCTCTCTGTCCCTGCTGGCTTTCTTGCAGATGTTTCATGAACCAACTAGGGAACATCACCAACTGAACAGCATCAATGCTCAGAGAACACCGAGGACCTCACAAAGGACAGTTTCTTTCAATGTAGATCATTTTTCTTCCTGTTAATTCTGCAGCCTTGGAATCAACCATACATTAAACAAAGTGGAAGGGCTTTAATTACAAAAGGACAAATGCCATCTTGGCTTTTCTGCCCTCTGCGGACACCCCTGCTTCTAGCCCCCCTTGCAGAATCCATTGCTGACCACTCCCCAAATTTGGCAGCCAATAATGAACAATGTTTCTTCAATGATGTTTCTTTCTAAGCCACCGAAGAATGTCAGTAGTTAGACTGAATGTATTTTCAGGGATATTTTCCTAATGTTTCACAAATCACAAACACAACAGTTAATTGTTAAGAGCTAACTAATATCCCTCTTACTTACCTTATTCTTCAGTTCTAGATCACAATGCCTGTGTCCTTGCTATAATCAATGAACAATTCCAGGGGGAATGTTGGTATATATTGCTCTTACTTCTCCCTGCTGTAAAAATCTATGGGAAGAAAAAACAGAATGACAGAATAACAGAGTGGAAGGGAACTTGGAGGTCTTCTATTCCACCTCCTGCTTATATCATTTCAGATAAAGGGTTGTCTAATCCCTTTTGAAAAATTGGAGCATCTACAGCTTCTGAAGGCAAGTTGATCCATTGATTAATTGTTCTCACTGTCAGGAAGTTTCTCCTTAATTCCAGGTTGCTTCTCTCCTTGATGAGTTTCCATCCGTTGCTTCTTGTCCTGCTTTCAGATGCTTTGGAGCAGTGGTCACCAACCAGTGGTCCGTAGACCACTGGTGGTCCATGAGAAAATTTTGGTGGTCCGCAAAAAAATTATTTGCATTTTTTATATTGCACTAAATCAGAGGTCAGTCATTAGACAGATCATATTAGTGGTCCACGGGATTTAAAATTATGAATTTAGTGGTCCCTGAGATCCAAAAGTTTGGGGACCCCTGCTTTGGAGAATAGATTGACCCCCTCTTCTTCTTTGGGGCAGCCTCTCAAATATCAAAAGATTACTATCATGTCACACATAGTCATCCTTTTCATTGAACTTGTTGTTATTAGTTGTGAAGTTGTGTCCAACTCATCATGACCCCATGGACAACTGTCCTCCAGGCCTTCCTGTCCTGTCCTGTTCATTAAACTTAAGACACCCCCAATTCCTGCAACTGCATATACAGAATTGGAGCAGAGAGGAAATCTCTCTCTTCTAAGGCTCTCTTTGAGTTGCAGAATAATGGGGTTAAGCAGAGAATTGAGGAAAGCTCTTGTAACCTCTGCTCAGAAGTCGGATTTGGCTAATCTCTTCTATTGGATTCCGAAGGAGGAAAAGAGTTCTTATGGGATTGCAAAGTTTAAGTTTTTCACTAGATTGTAGGATACCAATTTTTCTGCTCTTGGCTTGAGTGACCTTCTCATCCCTCATTACTTTGAAAAATCCTCATTTTTCTGACATTGATTTTCAGGCTCTGTCCAGGCTAATATCTCTGCTTGCCCTTGTCATCTTTTCTTTTCATTTCTTCTGCTGAAGATGACCGAAAAGCATTAAATTGCAGTTGCAAAAATAATTCTCGGCTTGAACGTATAAATCCACATCTTTACCCATTCAAAATTTAATCTTAGGAGTTCTCCAAACCGAACTTGAGGGTAGAGGTAGTGGAACACAGGGATAGAACCAGCCAATGTTAAATAAATAAGCAAATAAATAATAGAAAGAAAATGGGAATTTCATTCAACCCTAAAATTAAAAGTTAAATTAAAGACAGGTGTCCTTACATAAAACTCTAAAACCATTCGATTTGTCATTATGGTCAATGACCAGAATCTCACTTAAAGAAAGTACAAATATTTAACAGCCAAACTGGGTTTTGCAAACAATAAAACAAAACTTTGGCTGAATCATGTTGATAGGATATAAAACTCTACATAAAATAAATCTGAATGACTCGGAAATTTAGTTAACAAGGAGAATATAAAATGTAGCTGTGCATTTTAATAAAACAGATGGTGAAATATTATATTAATTGTATTTTCAACTACCCCATTGCCACAAGGAAAGAACAAGGGGTTTTCTTGAATTTTTCTTCAAGGACTGCTATTGAAAAAACATTAAAATATGACAACATAAATTTTCTCCTAAGCCTAAGGATGAATATTTGATTTAAATATCTCACCGGTCTAAGAAAGAGAGAGCAGCTACTCAAACAACATCTCTAGGGAATATATCACGTATCTGAGCCAACCAGGCAGGCTGAGATATGCTCTCAACCAACATGGTCCTTGCAACTTCACTCAGCCACTATCCTCATTTTCCCTTTGCTCATCATGCAAGTAATGAAGCCAGTGGAACAATTGCAAGCCAAGGAACAAAACTGAAGAGAGTTTTTCCTCTTCCTTGTCCTTTCAGAATAAAAAATTGCCCATTTCCTCTTGGATTTCCTAGGCTTTGTACTCTGTTCTTATTTAGATGTTCTTCAGTTTCTGGATTATAAAGATCATGGGAAATTTTTGTTTGGCAAATATCGATTTATCTGGCTCTTCAGGATTTTAGATAAGTCCCTGTTCCTCACCTTTCCACCTCTCCACCTTTACCTGCAGAACAAGGTGAGAACCTGGGAATTCTCTGGGTAAACTGCTTACATAGCAACTGTTCCTTAAGTTGGCAGTTGAAGGCAAAGCAATCTTGGGACTCTTCCATGAGCATCCATAGGGTGTGGTCTCAAAGGTTAAGATGACGGTTGCAACAGTGGGACCAAAGTTCCATCATCTCATTGCAATCATCACCTATAGACCACCTCAATCACAACCTGCAGACCCTCCTGGTTCCTCCCACCTTCTGTTACCTTTAGAGTGAAAATGTTTTTAATAATGGAGATTTACTGGCTTTGGGTAAATGTTGATTCATGGTGCTCTATGTATTTTATGAGCATGATGCTACTTGGTGGATGGTGCATTGGTGATCTTGAACTGCCTGAGAAAAGGAGAGTCAAATTTGTTTAATGCTTTAATAGACCTCCGTAACTCTGTGAGTTACACTGAGAAGTTATACTGAGAAGACTTGCCAATCACTTCCAAACTGTTGGCAAGAAGATTACAGAAATTGTTCCACAGAGTCACTCACCAGGAGTGACATTTGATAAAAGAGAGACTTGCCTTCAATAGCCATGTACTGTGGAGAGTGGTTATAAGGTGTGCTGAGATAGCGTACAAGTACCGAGCATTGCATTAAAAATATTATTTTCTTCATACTGGGAGTAAGAAATGTGCATGCGTAGGAAATGGATTGATGCAAAGCACTTCTGAGGTTCTTTAGAGCATGCTGGTTTGCAATTATAAAAATACTTTCCATATGGACTTCAGAAAGCAGGTATTCGTGATTTGCTTACAGCTAATTTCCCTATTGCGGCTGTTTAGCCTTGTTGCCATCTGGCTGGGCAGCCAACCTAAACCAAGTGATTAACTCCTACGGGCAGTGCATAATGAATACCTGAACCAGAACTTTGCATATCCCTTGACACCTGAAGCAGAGGAAGAGAAGTAGAAGTGCAATAAAGAAGAAGTAAGAAGGGACAAGGGAGGAGGAGGAAGAGGAGGAGGAGGAGGAGGAG
>JAEANM010005755.1:0-19258 GCA_017656035.1 Myanophis thanlyinensis
CCCTCCTTCCATCTTTCCCTTATCCTTGTTATATTTAAATTTCCATTTCCATACAAAATACAGTGTATTTTCCCGATTCTGTCCTTTTCAAATATAGCTAGATAATTTCATATCATTACATTAGAAGAAAACAAATCTTAATAACTATATGAACAGTATGTTATTTGGGTGCCTTTTTAAAAAAACAAATCTAATAGAAATCACAGTAAGAAACATAATTATAATCACACTATTGATACTAACATTTATTCTTAACCTTTTAATTTACTTTTACTTTTATTTTTATTTCATTGCCTATCTATAGACACATCATCTTTCAATTTTTAATCTATTTACTACCTAAATGTTATCACATACTCCCATTTTAATATTTATTCTTCATACTAGTGATTCCCCCTTATGTAATTAATCATTCTCTTAATCTTTTAACTTTACTTTTATTATTTATTTCCTAGTTATCTATAGACACATCTTTCTATTTCTAATCTAATATTAATATTTAAATGTTGTTCTATAAAAATGTATGTGTTATTTTCCCCACGCCTCGGTTCTCCCTCTAACCTAGTTCTCATTAATACAACTCCTAGCTTAGAGGGAATTCTATAATCCTCCCTTGTCCTTGCCCCATTTCTCCCCCCCCCCCAAACTCTTATTAGCTTCTTGGCACATCTCTGTTGCTCCTCCTTTAGAGCATTATATAGTTTTGCATCATTCACATCTGTCTCTATCCCATCATACTTGTTTCTTGGTGCATGAAAAATATCTAGAGTATAATTTACTTTTTCTGTTTCATAAATTTTTACTATCTCCATTTTTCTATCTTTATGTGTCATGTGTTGTATTTTTCCCCCTATCTTTTCTTTTTTCCCTTCTATTTTCTTCTCTATTTCCTGGGATTCTTGCTTCTTATTCAGTACTACTTGTTCATAGCTCTCTGATTTCTCAGTTGTCTTTGGGTCAGTTGATTTATCTCCCTTATCAACTGTTTCAGTATATTTTGAGTCACCAAAAACCATCCTTCTGATGGTGAATTTGTTTCTCCTTGTTGTGCCATTTTGCAATAATTTAATATTTTACAGTTTTACTTTACATTACTTTCAAACTTTACCCAACCATCTTTCAGAGCCCAATTTAAATGTCTTAATATCCTAATATCTTAATATAGTATCTTAACTATCATACCATGAAAGAAGGCAAAAATAGTAATGTCAATATTCAATCAGTTCAGAAATCACGTCACTGACTAGTCCATTGGTTTCTTAGTTGCCAAACTAATTCACACACACACACTGTCCACCAAATTTATAAATTTTTGCTGCTAAAGATTAGGGTTTCTAATAGTTCAAGGTTCTCACAGTCTGTCTCTGACAAACAGGTATAATCAGTTGCAGATTGTCAGTATATTCCAGCCTCTCTTTTAGGCATGGCAGGTCATGTTTTGGAGCTCTTTTGTTTGCTGAGACACTAGTCAGTCCAGCATCTCTCACACAGACTTCTCTTAACTTCCAAGCAAATCCCAGCTGTTTCACACTCATACACTGTCCACCAAATTTGTGCTGCTCAGGATTAGGGTTTCTAATAGTTCAATGTCCTTGCAGTCTGTCTCCAGCTATAATTGGTTGCAGATGGTCAGTATATTCCAGCCTCTCTTTTAAAAATGAACAGTCATGTTTTGAGGCCGTTTAACTTGCTAAAACACTAGCCAGTCCAGTCTATCCCGCAGCAGACTTCAAGTCCAAATTATTTCACACTCACACCCTGTCCACCAGCTTTGTAAATTTATAATCCTCAGATTTTCTAACAGATCAGCATTGTCACAATCTGTCTCCAACAGTTACAGATGATTCAGTGTATTTCCGCTTGGCAGGACACTTTCTTATTCAAGTAGTATCTTCCCTGACCAGGAGGTGTGGCTTTTAGTCTTTTGTATCTGATTCCTTTGCAGCATGCTCCAAGGCTCCGAAGCTACTTTCTTATTCATTAATATTACTCCCTCCTGATTCAACAGATCCTCCAAAGTCCCACACCTACTTCATACACAGTGTTACAAGATCTTTCCCTTCTTCTCTTCTCTTCTGTTCCAGCTTGTCATGGCTTTGGTCCAGCCTTAATGGCTGTCTTCTCTTCCACCAGATACGGGGTTTTCTTCGGATCAGACCAGGAGACTGCGCTCTCCTCGTGTTTTCCAAAGCATCCCCTCTTTCTTCATCACCTCTCCAAGATGACTTGGCCCCCGTGGGCTTCTCCATGTGGGAGAAATAGGCGGGACTTTGTGGATCTCCGCTTGTCCACGTCTCTTCGCCAGGACTTCCACTTTCTGATCAGCATTCATTTAGTTTTTACCTGTATATGATAATACAATTGTATGCCTGAGGTATTGAATGGATCTGCTTGGTTTTCAGTGGGTGTGAGCTTTTTCGTAGACAGATGTACTCATGCCTAGATGTATGAGTAATAACTATATCACTCATTGAACTCTGAAATATGCAACTTTAAGGGCAATACCTCTAAGAGATGTCTCCCTGTTTGTAAATCCCAAAGAATGTAATGGTTTACTGAGGATCTCTAAGAGCAAAAGTGATTCTTAACAGCAAATGAACATGATTGAATGCAAGTTGGAGCCTTTGTTTGGGCCTACTTGTGGTGATAAGAGCAGCCAAGTATATATATTTCACCATCCTTGTTACATCAGCAAAATGCCTTGTTTAAGATGACTTATACTATACCATTCAAAGAAAAGTCAGTTCAAAAGAACTTTTTTTCAACTGCTATGAAATATTTGCACTGATTCCATCACTTATACTTGTTCAAATCTTGACGCTTCATTGACAGAGCCAAAGGAAGTAACTGTAGTGATACTTTGTGAAATGATCTGAGATGCTTATGAACTTATTGACTCTGATGAGGTAGACATGGCCTTTGCAGCATGAGTTTCTTCCCCTATAGGATGGATCCTGGCCCCACCTGGTTCTTTCAGAAAGCTAGAAATAAAGTCAATAGTGATTAATATTATTTTTAGGGAACAAGTGGTGCCATATTCTGTTAATATTCTGTTAATATAGCTATATTAAACCTTTTAAAATGAATCGTTTTAAATAGAGCTGCCACACAATTATCTGCACTAGGAGTCAAAAAGTAACAGTTCAGTCTTTAGTATGAGATTTTGCTTATGATTATTTGGGTTTACTCCTGTCTTTCTCCGGTGGTACTATAGACTGTTTCTGCGTTTCATTTCCTGGAGTTCTTCAGAAAACCAGGGAGTGCCTGAGATTGACTTACAGTTAGAGCAGTGGTGGTGAACCTATGGTATGCGTGCCGGAAACAGCATGCCAAACTGTCCTGTGTGCCATGCACAGCCCTGCTGGCTCCACATCCCGTTCTTGCGCTCCATTACGCACAGACCCCGCATCCCGTTCTTGTGCTCTGGTGCGCCAGCCAGATGGGTTTTGCCATGCAGGAGCGCCAAAACCCAGAAGTGCAGCATCCTAGCATTCACGTGTGCTCTGAGAGCCAAATGTCCAGTTTCTGGTGTGCACATGCATTCCAGCCAGATGTTCATCACGCGCACATGCGTGCCATGCTGGGATGCTGTGCTTCCGGGTTTTGGCGATTCCGCACAGCAAAACCGAGCTGGCTGGTGTGCAATGGAGTGCAAGAACGGGATGCAGAGCCAGCGGGACTGAGTGCGACGGAGCGCAAGAACGGGATGTAGAGCCAATGAGGCTGTGCGTGGCTCGTGTGACAGTTTGACATGCCCTTCCGGCACGAAGGCCAACACTTAGTGACATAAAAGGTTTGACACCACTGAGCTAGAGGCTACATAGGAGCAATACAATCTGTGTTCTCATCACTTGTATCAGTGAAGGAGAATATTTGTAACTCAAGGTTGAAATGTGGAGTCCTTGGTACTCTCTGAGCTTTGTTATTTTTTTGCAGACATTTCATTACCCAAACCAGGTAACATCATCAGTGCTAGTCCTAGCACTAGTACTGATGATGTTACTTAGTTTGAGTAATGAAATGTCTGCAAGAAAACAACAAAGCTCAGAGAGCACCAAGAACCTATAAATTCATCAGTGGGCCCAATTTTTTGCCAATCAGTAGAGCTGCAGCCAAACTATCCATCAAAGCTTCCATTCCCTCTGGAACCCCAAGCTGTTTTGAGCAGACTAGACTAATAGATCCTGTCTCCCTCTGGGAATAGGTGGCACTGGTAAGTTCAAAGGCTTCAGCCAGTGATTTGGCTATGGCACTGGGCTGATGGTAATGTCTTCTATACCCAGATCATGTCCCAGCTGCCCCAAAGTAAAAAACAAAAAACAAAACAAAAATCTTTGGTATATATCAGACTGAATTTGGATTGATTTCATGATCACCACAGTGCACAAGAACTGAGCTATCTAAGCGTGGGCCAGAAACATCGGACACAGCATAGAATTGGAAGATTGGGAAAAGACATGGAGGATGAATTACAAAATAACAAAATTGGTAGTACAAGAAAACTAATGTAAAATGTGCTACCGATGGTATCTTTCCTCCTCAAGACTCACAAAAATGTATCCCAAATTGTTGGAAATTCCAGAAAGTGCAAGGTACTTTCTTCTATATATGGTGGCTATGCCCAAAAATTAAAAATTATTGTAATAAGATAAGGCATTGGATACAAGATATCATAAATGATCAAATAGAAATGGAGCCTGAAATATTTCTTTTGGGAATTATTAAGAATGATTATAAAAAAGAAGATAGGTATTTAATGCTACATATAATTACAGCAGCAAGAATCGCTCTGGCACAGTGCTGGAAAGGGGATCAGATACCAACAGAGGGTTTGATATTTCAGAAAATCATGGACTGTGCAGAAATGGACAGAGTAACTCTGGAACTAAAAGAGAAGAAAGTCTCAGAGTATTATAAGGTGTGAGAAAAATGGTATGAATGGGATACATAAAAAGTTGTAAATGAGTAAGGAAAGTATATTGTTGGACATAACGAATGTATATATTATGCGATATACTGTATATTTGGATAATCGATGGATAAAAGAATATGTAAAGGAACAAGGAAGATATAGCACTAGAATAGTATAAAACAGTATTAGTTGTGTGAGTGACATAATGTAAACACGAGGGTATATATAGGTACTGCCGAAATTGCACTGTAATAGATGAAATTAGGTATATAAATAGTTTTTGTGTATTTTTTTAAAGTGTGTATATTTAATAAAGGTTTTTTTAATCTTAAAAAGAAAAAGAACTGAGTTATCTAATTCAGTGTCATCCTCTGTTGAAAACTATGCATTTGGCTGTAAAGTATGGACTAAATTCTAAACATACACAAAGACAAACCAAAGGAAAAAAACATTCATACTGTAGTGAAGTTTTGTGTTGGTAGATCTTGGCATTTCCTTTCCATACATTGCAATCAATTCAGTGATATTCTTATAGAATTAAGCTATAAGCAGAGATGAAATTCAGTTTGCTAGAACTGGTAGTAAATTTTCTAAGCAATTTGGAGAACCAGTTGTTAGAAAAAAAATCTCCTTTTGTTTTTTTCCCACTTTACAGGATTAATCCTGTAAGGAAGGCAAGAAAAAAAAAACATTCTGGTGTTGTTTCTAGGCTAATCTTTATTGCCCTGCTTACAGAAACTGCCCACCCAGTCACATGTCCGTCCCCCCCCATCCATGCCTACCAAGCCACACCCACAGAATCCGTAGTAAAAAAAAATGAATTCCACCACTGGCTATAAGCTTAATAAAAAATCTGTCTTCAAAGATTATGTAGTAGTTTAGTATTTAATGCAATAGTTTAGTATTAGGATTAACCTAAATAATCCTAAAATTATTTATAGCAAATGCTTCTGAACTTACATGAGCCGAACAGTTCTGCCACTGAATAAAGCAATTACAATTTTTCTTCTGCTTTATCAATTGGAGTGTGTGTTCTTAAACGAAAAGTTCTGAATTAAAATTTCTACTTATATCATTCTAGAAATTCAGTATGTTACTAAAATAACCATGTGTCTCTTTATATATTTTCCCAGTGCAGCTGTAAAATTAGTTAGGCAAACTGGAGAATGACAGTTTTATCATGGCAGAAATGGATGGGTAAAAGGAATCTGTTGGAGAAAGAATGGATGGGGGAAAGATCTGAAAAAGTATTGACAGATTTAGTCATGTGAGTGGGGTCTGAAGAGATGGTGGACTTTTCTTTGCTGAAGGCTCTAAACTGCTGTAATGTGTATTTTTATTTATATTTTGTATATATACTGTACCATGGGGCAAAGTGGTTTAGATTCTCTCTTCCCTTCTGCTCTCTATATTTTGTAATGTCCATAAAAGATCAAACCAGGATTAAACTATGATACATCATGGTTCAACAAACCAAGGCAACTTGAAACCAGAATTTCAGATCATGAAATAAAAATCAACTAATGGGCTAGGAGGGGTAAACTGTAGCTCACCTACCAAAGCCATGATTTATCTGTAAAATCTTTAGCATAGAATAGAGATATCATCTGACAAGTAGCAGGTAAAAAGGGAGTTAAGTTAGCTTTGCTTGGTCAAAATAAATCATAAACATGAGATAAAAATAGTTGCTAAAGAAATGAGCATAACATTATCTTCAAATAGAGAATGAATTTATTTATTTATTGCAAATTAAATGCTTTTTCTTTATATGTACAGTATGTATGTCTACGTGTGTGTGTGTATACACGCAAATATACACACACATTTTCCAATGCATTTCTTTTAAATGCTTGTTTAATGCTTTTAGATCTTAATAAAAATCTTTTGCTGCTATCTTAAAAGCCGTGTATCTTAATATTCTAGTGACTTACAGCTTTATTTAACTTTAAATTCTAATTCTGAGCATTTTGAATCCTTCTACACACCAGGTATTCTAGAATGGCCATTTTGGACTAAGCTAGTAGTAGTAGCTATTGGTTTCACCGGTGGAATTCTTTTCATGTATGTTCAATGCAAAGTTTATATACAACTGTGGAAAAGACTTAAAGCTTATAACCGTGTGATATATGTACAGAACTGCCCAGATACAAGCAAAAAGAGCAGATTAGAAAAACCAAATGCTGAATATTCTATCCGTAGAAGCCATCATACAGAGACTACCAGTTCAAATTGCACAGAAACTGAAAATGTGAATACTAATATTCTTCATATTTGACATGTTTATTCTTGAAGATTTGGATCAGCATTATTTACTATTTTCAGATATTTAACTTAAGACTGAGTTGGTAGAAATATTTTTCTTTACCAAAGCATCAATCAGAAGATAAATTGAAGAAAGTCTGTTTGAATGATATATAAATGAAGTTTTCCTCTCAATTTTAAAACAATTCAGTTTTGGTGTCTTTTTTCCATCAATCATTCTCAAATATGTCTTGGTTACAGAAAAATTAAAGTGTCTTTTCTTTACTATATGAAACTATTAAATGAGATACAAAGGAAAAAAAATGTTTTTACATAAAAATACTATTATGCAAACCACTCTAGTGTACAAGGCCCCATTTACAACTCTTCATGTTGTAAATAGCATGTAGTTCTAGTATTGCTGTAAAGAATTTGCCTAAACTGTATCTGTGAAGTGTATCATACTCAGGGTAGGTATGTCAAAGCATGAAGCACTTTTAATTGTTTTTATCTTATAACAAATTTGAAACAACCTCAGTTCAGTGTATTCCTTTGAATTACTGAAACCACATTAATATGTAGACCTGACCATTTGCCTTAAAACAAGGTTTGTACTAAAAAGTTCCTCAAATGTTCTTAAGTCTAATAATAAATATTTTCTTGACATTTTGTTTGTTTGCCTTTTTTAAAAAATACTGCATATTTTGATTGTGGAACAGAAAATAATGACATTATAAATAGAGTGTTATCAGTATTCTTTGCAGGGTAGATTTGATTTAAGTCATGTCAATTTAAATTATGATTTAAATCACTAGTAAAAAAATTTAAAACAACTTGATTTAAATCATAATTTTTAAAGAGCAACTGTCATCTCTGTCCCTCAAGGACTCCTCCTCTGACCTGCTGTTGACTCATCGACAGTCCCAATACTGAGACTATACAGCCTCATGCTACATAACTAAGCTCCATTTCATGCTGAATAAATTATTAAAGTATCTTAAATAGAAAACTATCTTTAGATTTTTACTCCAAAAGCATTTTATTAAAATAAATTTGATAAAAATAAAAATCTGATTTAAATTTAAAAAAAATCTGATTTAAATTAAAAAAAATATCCATTTTTTATTTTTTTTAAAAGCAGTGGTTTTTATCCACTCTGATTCTCTGTGATATTAGAATAAGCTAATTGATACGATTTTAGCAAAGAATTTTAGTGCTGCATTTTTCTAGCATATTTTATATATGTGTACGTACTTTCAAGTCAGCCCTGAATGCTGGTGATTGCATTGGCAACCTTTTTGGAAGTGGCTGTTCTTACCTCATTCCTCAGGGTGAAAGAGTGTGTCAAGCGCAAAGTCATCAGCTGATTTCTGGGCCTGAAGCAGGACTAAAAATTCCAAGTCTTTATCAGCTCTCTTTTCTAATGTTACCCCTGCTTGTAATGTATTTGAAGTAAATGTTGATTGTATGCATTCTATCTGACATACTTCCATCTGAGAATTTAAAACAGATTTAACAAGAATTGGTACATTTTATCAATTCTAATTAAATGTGCTTGTAAGGTCTTACCTCACCAGCTTCTCAAGAAAGCAGAACTCTTGAAACGAATGGCATTTCAAAAGGAACTTTTATTGAAAGACAGTGATAGCAGAGAGTTTAGGCAGAATCTGAATTTGGCACACTGGTTAAACTGCTCCTTTTGAGGCCCTTCCCAATGTCCAGTTCATCTTTGAGCCAATCCTAAGATGCGAAGATGTTGTGAGAACCTTGGATTGAGAAGGTTATAACAGGCAGTTCCCAGGTTTCATGATCTTGCTCCTCCAGTGGTGAGACAAAACAGATGGCCCAAGGCACATTCTTTCCCCCCTCCCAACAGGGGAGTGTGACCCAGTAATAACAGGTAAGTCTGGCCTATCCACTGGATATGGAGAGTAAGGCTGCTCAGCCACACACAGATCCACACAATTATTATAACAGTGTTCCCTCACGTCCACTAGATAGGAGTGTGGTGCCACCTGTTGTAAAAAGATACCCGTTTTCCAGCAACCTGTTCGATCTCCAGGCAGCAGTCTCATACAGACTTGTTTCCCAATATTCAATTCTGGCAAATCACTGGCTGATTTGTCATATCTTGTCTTGAATACTTGTCTCTTAAGCCATAACTTTTCTTGTATCACCAAGGGCTCAAACAACTTATTTGCCACTGGTCAGGAGGTCTTTAGTCTCCTTGGCATCAATCTCTGCGCCAGACTACTACCCATATCCATCCTAGAATGGCCTTCCATGGATCTTTATTATCACTCTGTGCTCTCACTAGTAATACTCAGAACTATTTTATCACGAGTAAGTTCATCTCTTAGAGCGCCATACTCACAACTTGCAACTTTTTCTCTTAGCTGTGTGATGAAATTATCACATCACCTTTTTGCTTACAGCTGCCAAATACATGTCATTCATATATGACATTTTAGAGGGTCTGAAAAAGACTTCTAAGGCATCTAGGATGGCTTCAGTATCACATTTTTTCATTTCTGTAAGGATTAATTTGTGCTTGTAAACATGGAGGTATGTACTCCCCGTGTCACTTCAGCATTCAGAAAGGAGGCTTTTTGGAGAATGGGAGGAAAACCCAACATTCAGGTTTCAAAATGGAGGCTTTTTGGCAAACGGGAAGAAAATGGGGAGGGGGATTTTGCTGCCTGTCAAGCTCAGCACAGACTGAAGGAAGGATGACAGGAAGCAAAATCCTGCCCATTTTCCTGTTTGCCAAAAAGTCTCCATTCCAAATGCTGAAGATTCAGAATGGAGGTGATGGTGTGTCCATGGCGGGTCCAGCACACTGAGTCTGGCCTACTGCACCTCAAAAAAAGTAAGACTGCCTCAAAAATAAGCCGAAGTGCTTATTTTCAAGTCTAAAAGAAAATAAGACTTGGTAATATTTTCTGAGAAACACAGGTAGTCATGTGACTGGGTGGGCGTGGCCAATTTAGCAGTTTGCCAATTTAGCAGTCCATTAAATAATACACACAAATTAAACTTCAATTTGTTTTGCTCCTGGGGGTGGTTTATTTGCTTTTGTTTCCATGTTGCTCTTTTGGTTGACTTTTCTTTTTACCAGATCATTTTTAAAAGTTGTTTAGGAATCTAATGATCCACTTCTGGAAACTCAGTTTTGCAGCGATTCTTCTCAGCCCCAGTCTCCCCCCCCCCCACACACCTCTCTCTCTCTCTCTCTCTCTCTCTCGCGGTGAGCAGGCAACCCACAAGAGAAAGCGTGACACTGGGTACTGTGTGCCGAACCAGGCACTTTTTCTTAGGCCTCCTGCCTGTCTCTGCTTCGGTGAGACAGAAAGAAAACTAAATGTCTTTGCCCACGCCCTCCTGGGGTTGTGGTCTTGCACTGATTAAAGCATGTCCTTCACAGACTGCTAAGAGCCCAAGGCTGGTGGTGCCAAGGCAGTCCTCACCTCCCACCACTTCGGGCTTGGAGCTGTAAGTCATGTTCAGGAAGCACTGTAGCAGAGAGAAGTGGTCAAGGTCAACCCTAGCTTTGCTGTCTATTGCAGCTAGAAATCTCAAATAAGGCCAAGAATGAACATTGTTTTAGCCAGCCCAGGCACTAGTTTGGCCTCCTGCGAACTCTCAAGGAGCCTGGTCAAGGTCTCGCTCACCGATCCCTGAGGTGCCTGGACTCCAGTAATGAAATGGGGTACTTCAGGCACTTAGCTTGGCTACCTGTTTAGTAGCTCCAGCCCCTCAATCACCTGGAGTCCAGGAGCTTCAGCGGGAAGCAATCGAGGCCTCAGTCAGCCTCCTCAGCAGATGAGGACTTTACAGGGGGCCAGTCTAGCACCCAGGCTGGCTACAATGCAAACATTCACTCAGCCTTATTTGAATTCCTAGCTGCAATAGACAGCAAAGCTAGGGTTGATGTCTCTCTGTGTCAAGGTGAGGGCAAGCAGGCAGCAGGTGCTGGAGGCCCTGTGGAAACTGAGGTAGGCCTAAAAGGTGGCTGAGCCTCGCCGTGTCCATCCCCCTGAGGCAGGACCATGAGGCTGCCCTGCCCACATCAGCCCACCCATCCACCGGCCCCTGCTCTTCAGCCGAGGGCAGGCCTTACCTTCACAAGTCCTGCAGGCTGGAACTGGAAGGCAAGGCCAACAGCAGGGGAGGGAAATCCACTCTGGACCCACCATGCTTGGCCAAAGGTCCGCCTCGGGGAGGGGTGTGGACAAATGTGCTTGCTGGCTGCTCATGCGGAACCATCCCCTCCTTCCCACCAGTTTTTTTCTAGCCATGATAGTTTTTTCTGTGCTTGTCGTTGTGGTTTTTTTTTTAAATTTCCCCACTTATTTTCTTTAAAAAATTTATGAGGATTTCATTCACACAGAGAGATTTTTCCTATTAGTCAGTTGGTTTACAGGCCATCTGTCTTCTCCCTCAAGCATTATTGTTTGTTACACATATTCTTTTGTTGAATACAGGTAATTGATTTTCAAGTTGATTTTCTTGCAGATTTTTTTGTATATTTCTTCCATCTTTTTTCATGTTATGCTCCATCGTTAAATCCTTTCCAACAGCAGTGAAGCAAGGGATAACTTTTACCTTATCATACCACACAGAGAATGCCACTCAAAGTTCAAATCATAACCACCCAAATCTCAAGATCTAACATATTCGGAGGTAGGGCAAACCAAAACCTCTTTGTTTAGCATCCTTAAAGAAGAATCTTTAATCAATAAAGATTTAAAAAAGGAGAGCCAGCAGCAAGGAGCAGCACAGTGAAATAGATCCTGAGAGCAACGCAGGGAGCAGCGTGGAAAGCAATGGTAGAGCACTAGTGGAACCAGAGGTTGTCGGTGGTGGAGGAGCATTGCAGCAAAGGGGATCCACGAACCAGTGACTGAAAACGGCAGCAGAGCAGCGTGGCTGACCAACAGACAAGGTTGTGTGGGGGTGGGGGAATGTCATGAACAGAAAAGCAGGGAGACCTGAATACCGGGTAGTGGCAGGAGAAAAGCAAGTAGGAAGAGAGGATAAAAAGACAATATAGGACAAAAGTCAGAAAAAGATCAAAGGCAAGTAGACAATAGCAAGTATAACATAAAGGCAGAGAAGAAAGAGATAAACTAAGCCCACAAGAAGGCAAAGAGGGAAAGGATCATAAGAAAGGGAAGAAAGGGATAATTATAGATCATTCCAGTACAGGCTAAGAATGAACCTTGCACTTAAACCCACTCAACACTGAAAAATTTAAAATTGGACAATTTAAATCATCTGCTAGAACTCCAAATTTTCAAACTAGACAATTTGAACTATAGAACTTTAAATCCTTAAACTATACACTTTAAATTTTAACTAGACTTCCCTCCCCAAATTTGAAATATTAATTGATCTGTTAGAATATCAAAACTCTAAATTTCCCTTTTAAAAATCTCTGGTAAAACCTTCTACACTTCATTTTCAAAAAATTTTAATCCACTCCACTGGAAAAAGAAACTGATAACTATTGTGATATGCAGAACATGTTCCATGTATCACTTATGCCATTGAATACCCAAATTATATATGTACCAAATGTAAACTAATCAAGCTATTAGAAGAAAAGTAAAGAGTTTAGAGGAAACACTAACCACTCTGAAACTCCCACAAAATGAGAAACCCCAAACCTTGCAAGAAGAATATGCCCAAATTGATCATAATAATGATCAAACAACTTCTAAGAGAATTGATCCTTCAGGAACAAGAAGACAGATGGAAACATGTCACTCAGAAAAAAACACAAACCTAGTACAAAACTCCTGTCCAACACAACCCACTCTGATGCAGCCCCATTGGTGCTAAGCAATCGATTTCATGGACTTTCCTTGGAAGAAAATATACAGACACATAGAAAAGAAGCATCATCAAATATCCCTAAAAAGTAGTACCATCAAATGCTTCTGTGATAGTTAGAAAAATACCCCAAACATCCCTAAGAAAACAAAAAAAGGCAAGTGTTGATGATAAGAGATTCAATTCTCAAGGGAACAGAACCAGCCATTTGTAGACCAGTCTCAATCCAGAATGGTATGTTGTCTCCCTGTAACTAAAATCAAAGATATGGCTAAGAACCTAACTAAAATAATAAAACCCACATAATACTACTCTTTATTACTACATGTAGGGACGAATGACACACAAAAGGACTTGAAAACAATATTGAGTGATTATGAGCAGCTAGGCAAGAAAGTCAAGTACTTAGGTGCAAAAGTAGTTTTTTCATCTGTACTGCCAATGAAAGGATAACATCCGGTAAGAGAACAAAGAATTTTAGAAGTGAACCACTGGCTAAAGGGTTGATTTTGCCAAAAATCTTTGGATTCCTGGACCATGGTCTGTACTACCTCCATGATTTTGCTTCTGGCAAGAGATGGGCTGCACCTCATAAAGACTGGGAATAATGTTTTTGGAAAATGACCGGCTCAACTTATCAGGAGTGCTTTAGTCTAAAATTGAGGGGAGAGGGTGACCAATCTTTAGGATCCCTAGGACTTAATTCCAAGCAAAGACCCATACAAAACAAGTCAAATAATGAAGTAAGGCGGGATGGGAAGGAAGACAAACACAAACATCAAATAGGAGACATAGGAAACAAACCCAGAGTCAGGCATAAAAATCTCAAATGCTTCTATACAAATGCACAAAGTCTGGGGAACGAATACTTCAGTGACTCCATCCAGCCACCTCATTCTCTGCCGGCCCCTTCTTCTTTTGCCCTCCATTGTTCCCAGCATTATGCTCTTTCTTCTCCAGTGAGTATATACTATACAGTATGTAACAGGTGCTTTCTTAATTACGCCAATGCAAATAATGTGCCCACAATGACTTTGTAAAACGAAACTTTATTTAATTGATCTTATCACACTTCAGAATCCCAAAGGTGCTTTTTCAAGAGGCAACTGGACTTTCTGGTTTTTCTTTGAAGACACTTCTTGGATGAGAAGCAAAACATCTTCAAAGAAAAATCAGAAAGTCCAGTTGCCTCTTGAAAAGGCACTTTTGGGACAACCATGACCTGGATGACTGAGAATCTCCCTATAGATATCAAGAATCCTTGCTTTGCTGCAGAGTAAAGAGCAACATCCTGGTTTGTTTGCACAGATAAAGGCAGGCAACGACTTAGCAAAGCCTTAATGGAAGGTTGAAGAGGACTTGATTGAAAATAACTAGATAGAACCCAATATCTACTTAGTCCTTCTGCTTTTGTTACTTCCACCAAATACCAAGTCAGATCAATAATGGAACAATTGCAAGAAGACAGGAAAAGGCTCCTGCATAAATTTAGGCCAAAGGAACAGTTTTTTGTTTTATTTTTAGAGTACATTTTCTCACAAAATATTCATACGCATGGGGGGGGGGGGGGAATACTGCAAGGTCTTAATTACTAGACCTCTAAAAATTACTAGCAGTGCTTTGAATTCTATATAAAAACCAACTCGAAGCATCAGATATATCAGCAAATGGGAGGTTGTATATTCCCTGTATGTGGCTTCACTTACAATTCTTTCAATTCTTTCTGTGCAAATGTAGTTTTACTCAGTATGTGTTCCACGAATGAGGATAAGCTATTTGCCACTGTTTAAAAGAAATGGAGTCACTATCTGATGAAATTGCAATGGCAAATAAATGTCACTTGTGCTTAAATTGTGTTTCCTCGTACCTGAGATTCAAATGAGGCATTGCAGATTTTGTGGTGGTGACAGTGGCCACAAAGAGAGATTTGCAGTACAATTAGAGATGTTTGAGGTATGTTGAGAAGGCAGGGCCAGGCATGGTGAGTGCCCACCCAGTCACGTGACCAATAAACCTCGCCCACCAAGCCACGCCCACCAAATAGTAAAAAAAAATATGGAATTTCACCACTGCCTTCAAATTGCATTCTTTTCCCTCGGGAAGAACTCCATTCCAACACACACACAGAGACTATATTTAGTAAAAAACACACACAGGAATTAAGAGGCTTTCTTGATTAGGTCCATTTCAAAGTGTTTCCTTTGCAAATAGACAAAGCTTTGTCTCTCTGGGCAAAGTGCGCAGCAGAGCCGACGGAGGCAGAGGCAATCCCAATGCGTCACTCTGTCCCACCATCTCTTGCCTTGCCTGCAAATAGGCATCTACACAGGACATTGGGATTATCTGCCTTCTCCATCTCCTATGCCTCTGCCTGCTGCCACGCAAGCCTCACGTTATTCATAGCCAATATGCTGACAATGACCTTTAAAATATTAATGTATTCAAATCTAGGATTCCTTCAGGAAGCTTCATTCCATTCCCTAAAATCTGATGGAGAAATTGCTCTTTATGTCTCAATTGTAAGGCAGGCATATTGGCTAGAACATGGTGACCATGACAGTCACTCCAAAACACCAAAAATTCAACTTGCAAAAGATTCCAACAATGGATCAAGGCCTTTGTTTTTAGGTTGGCATTCATCCCTTATATAGTGCATCTTTTGATGGCATTAGTCTCTGCTTGTTATAACTCATTAACCTTTATTACATATTTCTGTGATAATTGTGGTTTTGCCTTTCGTGATAATGTATCCTGAAGGATACACACCCATCAGAAAGCTGTAACAGAAATGCAATAAAAAAACCTCAAGCAATCAGTTTTTTAACATCTGGAAACTTTGACCTGTGGCACCTTAAAAAGAATACGCTATGCGCAGCTCAGAACTTATATTTCTCTTTAAGGCTTTTGAAAGTGCACTTTTAAGGCTGAAGCAAGGTAATCCTGCAGGCTTGCTTCAGTCTGCTGTGGAATGCCTCTCAACCCTCTCACATATAACCATGGGAAAAGGCTGGGCAAAGGAGCCTTCTGTTGCAGTGCTTTCTGAGGGAGCCTCCCAAAGTGAGTGCCAGGCATTGCAATCATGGCACTGAACAAAGTTTCCAAGTCAGTGCAATTTTAGATTCATGATGTATCTCTGTAGCTACTAAATACAAACTTTTCAGCCATGTCAGGATGAACTGGGAATGAACAAAAGAAAAGGAAGCTAAGAAATATTGTGTTTAATATTTTAAACCCACTGGCAAAATATAAGAGAAGGGCAATTGCCTCTCTGTCGTTTTAGCTGCAAACAACTTGCAGTTTGTTTATCTTCAGCACATGCAGTTTAATTAAAAAGATTTAGCCCACATTAGATGAGGAGGAATTAAAGTTGGAAAATCTCTTTCCATTTCAGTTCACTCAAAGAAATACTTCAGATATTAGGACAATGATGAATAGGGTAAAAGGGGAGGGATACATTTTTTTCTGTGAAAAGTATCCTTATAATTTCTTTCTTTTAGAATTCAAGCATGAATAATACTGAACATTAAAACACAGGATTTTTAACAAATAGCAAAAGATTGATACACTGAAGTTAATTTTTGGTCTGGGACTCTTCCCTTTAATAATATTCCTTCACAGAAGCAAAAACAGAAGTATGTCCAATAAGCTATAGAGATCTGCTATAAAAGTCACAAAAAACTGCCAAATTAATTTCTCAATGGGCATATTGCCATGTAATACGTAGCATCTCCAGGCAGAAAGACTAACAAAAGATAACTTTTAAAAGAATCCACATGATGGTGCTTCCGGTTTGGACTTCTTCGGTGACAGGTCAGAATCCGCAATTGTGTGTGGTTTCATACTTGCTGCCGGAGCACCCTGAGCCGTTTGCCTTTGGGGCTATAGCCACCCTGCAGAGGTGGTGAAGAGGGGGGAACTGCCAGTGGGGCTGAGGAGAGCCGCAACCCTCCTCCTCAGCTGGCTTTCTCTTTCCCGAAGGCTGTTGCAGAAGTGGTCAGAAATGGCCACCTCAAAGAAGAACCCTACTGGACAAGATTGTGCAGGAGGCAGTTGGTTAGGAGAAAGCTTGATTGACCGGATTAACGGAGAAAACATTTATGCAAAATACCCTGGAACTTGAACTTTAAAGATTCATAATATCTCCAAAGAAACTTTTTGAAGTGGCGAAGGAGAAGGGAAGGGCAAATACTTCTCTCCCATATTTATAGTATTAACTAATTTTGAATATTAAGAAGAAGCGATTTAAACAAGAAATTGTTACTAATCCCTTTTGATATGAATAGGCAATTTTAAGCTGGAAATAAAGTGTCAAAGGGACAATTAAAGACTCTTGAATACTTCAACTTTTTTAAAAGAAGGAAAGCAGATGGGAGGGGAAAAGGGCGGCTTTTGAAACAATGGAGAAACCACCTGGAAACAAAAAGAAATAGAATCTTTTAAAGATACATTGTAACTGAAACTTTGTTGAAAATAATACAGCCCTCCCCCTTGGAAAGAGAAAGTAAAAGAAAGAAGTAAGAAGAAACAGCTTGGATTATTTGGTGGTTTCCGGAGCTTTGGATATTGGACTTTTAGGACTTTGAGGACACGAAATAAAATCAGTCAGGGATTGTTTTAAAGTGTTTAAAAATGGCATCATTTTTGGAAGAGTTACTTAAAGAAGAGGAAGGAGATTTGCAAGGGGAAAAAGGATCTACTGGTCTTATATGTCAACTTTTGGAAACTGAGATTTTAAATTATATAAAGCAACAAGAAATGCCTATAGAAGAAGAACAAGAACTTTTGAAAATGGAGACCCCGAGTCACAGGAAACAACAGGAAATGTATAAAGAAGAAGCCATTTTTTATGATTTAGCAACTTTAATTGAGGTTAAAATGAGAAATGGAGGAAAGGGAGTTAAGGGAATTAAGAATTTAAGATCTGGTGAAATAAATAAAAAAGAGCTGTTTGAAAAGTTATTATAACATTAGGAAAAAAACAAGACCACAGAAGGGAGAATTTGAGAGAAAGGGGGACAAAATGGAGAGGGAAAAGATGAGGGGGAAGATGGAGAGAAAAAGAAGTTATAAAGAACAGAAAAAGAATATAGAGAAACAGGGAAAATGTAGAGAGATTAAAGGTATAAGCTTACTTAAAGACATAGAGATAACGGTTAAGAATATAATTGAAAGAGGATTCTGCTTGGTCACATCAGATATTATTGTTATATTAGAAATAGTAAAGAACTAGAAAATATGAAACGTAGATAAATAGAATGTTCTGTTTTTAAGGATTCATTAAAATACAACTGAATAGAAATATGAAGGATGTATAATGAGATTAATAGTAGATAGAATGATTTTGAATAGAATAACAATTTTATGGATTGTGGTTAATGATTATTGTTTGTCTATCCTTTTGTTTGACATTAGAATATATTGATTTTTAAGGAAATGTAACAAGTAAAATTGGGTTGGAAAAGTAGATAATATTGTTTAAATTATAAATAGTAAGGAACTAGAGAACATGAAATACAGATGATTAAAGTGATAGACAATGGATATTAGGGGGTAATGAAATATTTGCTAATAATTAAATATACATATTTCCTTTTTTTTCCTCTTTTTCTAGAAATTTGGTTTATATTTTATAAGGGAATGTACCAAGCAGAATTCGGTTGATAAGAGTTATATGTTATAAAATAGAATGTTATAATAGTTAGGGTATAAACTTTTGAAGGGATAATTATTAAATGATACAGAGGTGTGATACTCCAGTTTAATAATTACAGGGGAAAGCTTGTTTAATGAGATAAGAAAATATAAAATTATATATAGGACAGATAAAAGTATAAATATGATTAGATAGATATGGAAATTATGAAAATGATATGTAATTGAATGTAGAGAGAAATGAGATAGTTAAAATAAGGTTGAGGAAAGTAGGGGAAGGGATAAAACGTTGAGATAATGTTGATATAGTTATGAGATATGGAATAGAATATAAAGACTAATATGTGGTGGAGCTCATTTCCGTATGGAGAAGTGATCATTCGGGATCTTGCTGTTCTCAAAAAAAAAGACATATTGGTTTTTTTGTTGTTTGTTTGTTTGTTTTCTTTGGAAAACCCAAAGGAAAACTTTTTTATAAAAAAGAAGAAATCTCCTTTTGTTTTTTCCCCACTTTACAGGGTTAATCCTGTAAGAAAGACAGGGAAAAAAAACATTCTGGTGTTGTTTCTAGCCTAATTTTTATTGCCCTGCTTACAGAAACTGCCCACCCAGTCACAT
>JAEANM010005756.1:0-19257 GCA_017656035.1 Myanophis thanlyinensis
GAGCCAGCAAGGCTGGCTCAGGAATTCTGGGAGTTGAAGTCCACGAGTCATGAAGGAGCCATAATTGCCCACCCCTGCTCTAGGGGAAAGGCATTTCTCTTGCAACTTGCCTGGCGAGTCTCGGAAGCTTTTTTGCTTATTTGTTACATGTCTAGACTACCTTTTCAACAGTGAATTCAGGACAGTGTGTAAGGTTCTCCTCTTTCCCATTTACTCACGTGCTTAATTTTATAGATTGATTTAAAATATTTTACCCTGCCTTTCTGCTTAAGAAGAATCCAAGGTGGCATGTAAAACATGGTCTGTGTGGGCCGCAGGTGCACTTGCAATGGGCTGCATGCAGTCCCCGGGCCGCATGTTTGACATGCCTGCTTTACAGTCCTCTCTAAGCGGTTTTACAGAGTCAGCATATTGCCTCCAACAATTTGGGTCCTCATTTTACCCACCTCGGAAGGATGGAAGGCTGAGCCATCCTTGAGCCTGGTGGGATTTGAACTGGCAGACAGCAGAAGTACTACAGTACTGCAGTATTGCACTCTAACCACTGCCACCAAAGCTTCTATAGGCTGAGTCCTGAAGAAAGATAAGAATAGGCTTGATCGTGAGTCTATTTGTTTGTTAAAGGATCTCCCCAAAACTGGAGTTGTTACTGTTGCGTAGGAAGACTATGTAGGTGAGAGTCTACACCTGAGCAATAATCACCAGCTCCTGTTCCTGCCAAAGATGAACCTTGATTTGCAGGATTTCTGCTTTGGTTGCCCCAAACAAAAGTTTAAAAAAGAAAAGGAAAGCAGTGCCTTTCCTCCCACCGTAGGAAAACTCCAAAAATGGAATTGGCATCTTTCAGTGGTGATTAAACCTCTAAAATATTAATGCCATTAAAAATTTAATATCACAAACCTTTGTGCCCTTCTCTGGGTAGTTTGCAATCCTGCTCAAGTAGTGGAGTAATTTAGACGCAGACCTGGAAGCAGCACTTATGCATGTACTTAACTCTATGCATATGTATAGATTATTTGCTTAATGGAACTCCTCTTGTGTGTAATAATGAGTGTAGTGTCTGCAGGGTTTTATCCTATTGCTTTGCCAGGATTCCTGGAAAAAAAAAAAAGAAAAAAGAATAAACAACAACCCTAAAAGCACCACTGTCTATTGAACAGTGAAGGCAAATGAGTCTTCCGAATATGCATTGCCACTGGTAAATTGAGAGGTTTTTTTTTTTAAACCCATTGATTATCCAGCAACGGAAGAACACATTTTGGGTCTGACGTACATTGTGATTGTGAATGGAAGCTGCTTGTGCCCCTTGAGCTGGTGTTTTGCGCGAATGCCTTTGTTTTATGCACTGCCCTTCTCTGGATTGGAGAAAGCAGGCAGCTGGCTAAAGGCACAGCCTTTTCGCTACTAAGGAAAATGGATGCACCCATTTTATGGAGGAAGAATGAAGAGCTCCCTGCGGAGTGCAGGGACTAACGTTTGGGAATATTGTTGTCTTGTCTTCCTGATACATTTTAGTGAAGTGACTGAACCCCTTAAAATTCACTCCACCGAGGAGAATTTTATTAAGCGGAGCCCATTTAAACCAAAATAGGAGTACAATCCATTAATTCGTAGCCTTTGGATGGAGTCCTATACACATATGTACAAAATCCATAAATCTTATGAGTACTGTGGGTCTTCCCTCCGAGTAGACATTTGAAGATTTGGTGAGAGCATTACCTTGGTTTTTAAGCACACTTTTTCCTTTTCTGATAGGGAAATAGCTCTTAGATAAAAGGCTGACAATGCAATTCTGAACTGTCCTGGGAGTAACTGCTAATTCATTCAATGGACTTGTTTCTGAAAAGGTTTGAATACTTTTCATTGTCAGGACAAATGATTTGAAATCTGTCAAATAAAGTTTGGTTTAGTTTTTAACCCTTATCAATGGGCAATCCGTAACGTGGATGATCTACCACCTTTCTGTATTTTGTAAAACAAAAAGTGTCCGGAAATCTTTTCATGCCCAAGATAGAAGCTACTTACTGCAAATAACCTTTTGCAATAGGCTCCTCAGCAAGCAAGCAAACAAATCCTGGATAGGGACATTTCTGCAACGAATTATGAATGCACAATGGATGCAAACAAAAAAGGTATGGGTTTTCAACCATAAGTTGTGGTTGTCATCTTGGTATTTTGCAATTCCTTCCTTCTTTCCCTCCCTCCCTTTCTTCCTATACAGTGTAAATGAGATCCTACATTTAATGCCACATCTCCTTTCTTTTGCTGTATATACCTAGAGCAAGATGTGAGACTCTATAGGGCTGACTGGGAGTGCCATGTTACCCAGAGGTGAAATTCAGCTGGTTCACACCAGTTCTATAGAACTGGTTATTAGAAGAAATTTTCTTTTGTTTTTTTCCCACTTTGCAGGTTTAATCCTGTAAAGATTAACTTTACAGGGTTAATCCTGTAAATAAGGCAGTTGTTTCTAGCCTAATCTTTATTGCCTTGCTCACAGAAACTGCCTCTCCCCTTATTACATTGTAACTTTGGTGAAGTTTAATTCTGTGTTTGGTGATGTTTAATCCTGTGGCCATGCCCACAGAACCGGTAGTGAAAAAAAATTGAATTTCACCACTGGTGAAGATGATGATCTTTTTCTTGAGCAACAGATTCTGTCTGGCTTCTTTCAGACAAGGAAACTTGCTGTGTGAAGTAGGGTGGATCTCTTTACCAGATAAACAAAAGCCATGACATGAAACGCCTAAGACTAATACATCAAAATGCCCCTGGTAGGAATGCCCCTGAGAGAATACCTGCTAAAAACACCCTAGTTTTTTTATTTGGGAAGGGCTGTAGTGAATTGTTTGGAGCGTTAGGAGTGGAAGGTTGCCTACGACTCTGGGCAGGAACAGCTAATGGCAATTAAGGGCTTTGGTGGAAAGGAATTGTTACTGGATGACCTGCTGTATTGCAGATAAGACTGAGTTCAGGTTCAGAAGCATTTGTTTTCAAGAACCTTGACAACAAATTCATAAATTAATTTCTGCTAACCAGGGGTGGTGTAGATAATGGGGCTATATGCCCTCTCAGTCCATCTACCTAGGATTCAGAATCTATTTTACCTTATCACTTCTGCTAGACATTTGTTTGACCTTTTCCTCTCTTTTTCTCAATTGCTCTTCAGCACTTTACCGGACTCTCCCCCAGACTCCGGATCCGAAGCTTACTCCCCTCAGCAGGTGAATGGTAAGTGCTAAGATTAGAGCCCAAGCACCAGCCTTTTCCCCCCCTCTTTGGTTGGCAGAAGTGGTTGGCTCTGAAATCTTTATCAGAAAAGGGAAAAACAGACTGCTGCAATACGTGGAGAGATTATCAGTTAGTAAATATTCTTAGACTTTCGCCTATTGTTTTCCCACTACCCTTTCAGAAAGAGGGGGAGATGTTGGGTGGGCAGGACCAAGAACACAAGACCGTGTGGGAAGGGAAAGGTGTACTTCTGCCTTCCCAGAGAGAAGGAGAAATGGATAAGGGTGACCTGCCCTGTGAGGACACGGATCAGAAGGACTAAGCCTCATTTTGTTGGGTGAACATGCTATTAAGACTCCTGCAGGTTTATGTAAAGACAAATCCGTGCTGGAAATGAAGAACAAAACAGAGGTATTGTCATGAACTTGTTTTTAGGTGGTGAGTATACTCTGTGGCTCCTGCCCTCTATTTGTATGCTGTATTTGATCTCTTCCTCTTCTTGCGACAGGCACCGAAGTCGTAGGTGCATTACAGAGGGTGGATCTTCCTCCCGCTCTCCTTCTTTCTGTCCCCATGCGCCCTTAACCAGACGGCATCTGTTCTGTGCTGCCCATGCTTTATAGGTGTGAAGGGGGATAATTATGTCTCATGAGCTACTTTTGTCATCTTTTTTTTCTGAGGTTGAGACAACAGAATTAGCAACAGGGGCGAAGGAATTATGGCACGGTCCTGCCTGTGGCAGACTTCCTAAGTTTCCCCATGGCCCCTGCCTTTAAAATTTAAGCCTTGTTCATTGTGGAAGCAGCTCCTTCTCCTTTCTCTGTGAAAAAGGTCAAGAGTTCTTTTTATCTCACTACAAAAATCCCTGGAATTCCTCCTGGCCCTTTTTTTAAATATAGCCAAGAGGCCAGAGTATTTGCCACAGAGTGAACTGCTTTCTCTCACCATTAAAACAACAGCACCTACCTCATCATCCTGGGGTGGGCAAGGGGAGGGAGGCATAATAGGAACTTCAGATTTTGGGGGGTAATGCACGAACTCCGGGAAGCCCTGGAGTGTGTGTATAAAGAGTTGCATTTGTGATTTCATAATTTCTAGAATTCTTCTCTTATTTTGAGTGAGACGCTCACATGCCAGTTAACCTTGAGACGTGAAAGACGAGAGAGCTTTCAAGAACGTATATGTTCCTTCTACAGTAGAGTTTATTCCGCTCAATTTTGAAATAATAAATATTTGGATTTGCTAGTGCCGCTGTGGGTGCCTACTTAGTGTGTTACAAAGCCTAAAATGGTTTGAAAATTGAAATTGTGCCGGTAGAAGGATTTCAGCACCATCTAAAGTACAGCTCTGTGACCACACCTTATCTTCAAGTAGTGAAAAATTAGTTTT
Organism: Myanophis thanlyinensis; assembly: GCA_017656035.1. Lineage (NCBI taxonomy): Eukaryota > Metazoa > Chordata > Lepidosauria > Squamata > Homalopsidae > Myanophis > Myanophis thanlyinensis. The sequence continues at coordinate 4,621 of JAEANM010005756.1, forward strand.
TGCTAAATATTAAATTTTGTCTCTTCTGAAACAGCTGCCAACCATTGTCATTCCTAAAGGTTCTGGTGGTACTTGGGTGTTTGTGGGCAGTGGGGGGTTGTGAGATGGGATTTCATCATCGTTTGTCATTTGACGTCATTGGTAAGCTTCAACATTTATTCTAACTTTAGCCTATTAATAAACATATTTTAATTTGCACCCAACTTCACAATAAGCTTTTGTGATAGTTATTTTTTAAGAAAAGAAACAGGGGCGTGCTAATGCTATTTTTTATTATGTTTTATGTCACCTTCTCTGTGTTTAATCCCCCCCCCCCATTTCATAATCATTTTTGCTTCCTCTGTTAATGCATCCTCCTACAGAAGAATCTGGTGAATTGCCCTGAACATTAACTATTTCACTCCAGTAACTTTAAAAGATTGGGAGGGTACAAAGTCTGAATTTGTTTGAACGGAATATTCATTTTTCGAATTCTCTTCATTATTTATTTTCTGTGGGTAGATTTTTTTGGGAGGAACCTTTGGATATTGGGAAGTTGAAATCGGAGAATAATGATAGCAAGAAATGAAGACAAAATAATATCTGTTGGATGAATTAAATGTCTTATTATTTTGCACTGATCATTGTACTATTGATCAGTACAAAATAATAAGATGTTCCCAGTTATCAAACTGTGGCTATCAGAGTTAAGATGAACTCAAAGCTGGGATGAATTCACACTACTTGCTTTCATATGAGCTAAAATATATAATGGAATAATTTAGGCACCCAGTTTATTTTCACAGCACTGCTAAATAAAAAGTTTGGTTCAAGGACACTATTTCATATGTTTGTTTTGTTATAGCCTGCCTTACAAAAGTGGTTTAATAAAATATGCATGAAATCCACTTTATTTGTTTTTATGTATACACACGCGCAGACACATATCATAGGATAAACAACCCCCCTATAATATACATCTATAAAAATACTTGAATATTGCTTTAACATTTAAGTGGCTTCTTCAATTTCAACCATTTGTAATTTTTGGTCCTAAAATGGAAAGTGGATAGTTAAAAGTGCTGCTTGATTGCCGAGTGGAGATGGAAGAATGGTTGAATTACTAGTCTTTCTGAAGCATAATAATGCTTGCTTCTATTATTGATTTTGCTGGCCCAAATAGTGTTATAGTGATCAAATTTAAACAATTTTTTCCATTCTGAATCCATGTGTTATCATTACAATCACATCCTGTATTATCTGAGGGTGATGGGCAGTGTATTCATTTGGAGGGTGGACACCAGATTGGAAAAGGCCACATTAGTAAGCTTGGGGTGGGGGAAACAATATCTATAAGCAGATTTGCCTTTTTCACCTCCTGAGTTTTTTATAATTCAAACCATGTTAATTCTGGCTTTGAATGGAACCTTTTAGAGTTAATACTTCCTTCAGAAAGTTTGCTTTATAACAGGGGTGTCAAACTCAAGACCCGGGTCCCGGATCTGGTCTGCAGGGTGCTTAGATCTGGCCTGCAGGCCGCCCTGGAAACAGTGAAGGACCGGCCCGCAGTGCCTCTGCCAGCAAAAACAGTGCTTGGGAGGGTTGTGTGTGGTCCTCCAGAGGTCCATTTTCACTGGCAGAGGGTTGCAGGAGGCTGTAATAGCCAAAAACGGAGCTCAGGAACCCATTTTCGCTGGCAGAGTGCTCAGGCCACCACAGGTATCCCTGACACGAGTGATGTCAAGCTGGTCATGCCCACCCTGGCCACGCCCACCCCAGCCCCCCAAAGTCAAACACAACCCTGATGTAGCCCTCAATGAAATTGAGCTTGACACCCCTGCTCTATAGTCTGCACCAGTAATGTAATTACCTTTACAAGCATTATGAGCATTACATATTATAGGCCATTCCTAAAAATGATAAGAAAGAGGATTTGCTGTATTTTTCCTTTTTGCTAACCAAGTGGCATGCAATGAGTATTTTTCATTGGAAATGATGATTTTGCTCAAATGAGTAAAATGGTTCTTGTATGAATTAAGTTTGAAATTAAACCTTGAATAGGATCCATCAAGCTCATTTTACAAACTTGTTTATTATTTCAGACATGGAAAAGCTGAGAGGTTGGTTATTAATTCTGTTTTCTATAATTTTCTATTCCAAAATAGAAAGTTTACTGTCTCTTTATATGGATCCTAGTGTATTATTATCCAACTTTTTATGCTTTTTCAGATTTAGTATTGTCATAAGAGACAACGGATCTTTCCCCATTACTAAGTTATAGAACTAGCCATCAATGTTTGAGTTGACAAAGAACTGTTAACATTAAATTTGCTGTCCCCTCCTTAATTCCTATACTGTCTCAATTCTTAATCACTGCCAGTAATTTAATTTTCCTTCACTAGATAATGTCAAAATAAGTGGAAAGCATTACTTCAACTTTAGTACAGTTAAAGATGACCTCATCTTATCTCATTCATGGCATTGGAATGAGAAGAAAATACAATCATGTTGGTGTGGTACAAAAAGTTCCTGGGGCAGAACTGAAAAGAAGGAAGTCATACAATATGTGCAGCTTTGAATGGGGGAGAATAAACAGTAAAAGTGGAGTGGGAAGAGGTATATAGTCAGTAATAAACTAAGATCTGAATGGAGAATAATTACAAAGAAGCTGATAGTTAATATATATTTCTGGAGAGAATATTAGTAGGAGACAAAAGTTTAAAAAATGTAGTTTGCTTCTTATTTTATATTGCTCTTTATTTCTATAAACAAAGTCAGAATATGAAATAAGCAAATGTCAATATTTCCTATGATATATGAACATAACTAGCTCTAGCTTTTTTCCCTCAGGTAGAAGGATATATATAAGATCAATCATATAACACATTTCTCTGTTTAGCTTTCTGCTGCCTCAAATTCTTTAGTTTGTTCCAATATGAATTTACCTGCTGTCTGATAGTGTTTTTCTGGATTTGAACTTGCTAAAATCTTTATTTTTTATGTTTGTTCTTATTCTTTTTTAATTCATTGATTCTAGACCACACATGTTTAAATATATTTAAATGCTATAATTGTTAATACATTTTTGTATAATATGCAGACACACATAGACACAGATGTGCATGCAAACAAACTTGCCTGCATGCATGCACATATTCATATTAGCTATTTCCTGAAATTCTAAGTCATTTGATAGAAAACTAAATTTATTTCTTATTAAGTAATGTGGTTCAGACTTGTTTTACTAATTGCATGCATGTAAAAGCTATCTGTCTGTCTCTGTGTTACCTGACATCTTGCCATTGACTTTCAGCAGTGTGACCTTGACCACAGCCACAAAAAGTGGCTTAAGAGCTGCTTATGATCCAAGAGCTGTGGGTTGCTCATACTCAGATAGATTGATAAGATTTAAAATAGACTTGTCTCATTTCGGAATGCAACAAGACATAATTTCCAAGTATAACGCTAGATAGACAGATGAAAGTAGATAGGTGGACAGGTAAGTAGATATCAGATTGATCTTATCTATCTATCTCAAGTGAGTACTTTGAGAGTACTCATCTCAAACAATCTAAGCCCCAGAGCTCACTGTAACAGCATTGCCAAAAAGGCATTAAGAATTGCTAACCGAATTTTTCGAAGCTTCTTCTCCAGTAACATTGTACTGTTACCTAGGGCATACAAAACATTTGCCAGACCAATTTTTGAATACAGCTCATCTGCCTGGAATCCACACTGTATATTGTATATCAGACATTAACACGATTCAGCAGGTCCAGAGTATTCACCAGTATTCCATGAGAAGAGTACTCCACTCCTTTACTCACAATAGAATCCCTTATGCCACCAGACTTGAAATTTGGGCTTGGACAATCTGGAACTGCGCTGCCTGTGGCCTGATCTAAGCGTAATACACAAAATTGTCTGCTACAGTGTCTTACCTGTTAACGATTACTTCAGTATTCAACCACAATAATACATGGGCAAACAATCGATACAAACTCAAGGTAAATCGCTCCAAACTCGACTGCAGAAAATACAACTTCAGCAACAGATTGGTCAACACCTGGAATGCTCTACCTGACGCCATTGTTACAGCCTCAAATCCTCACAGCTTCAACCTCAAACTGTCTACTGTGAACCTCACCCCATTCCTAAGAGGTCCATAAAGGAGGCGTGCATAAGTACACCAGCGTGCCTACCATCCCTGTCTTACTATCCCCATTTATCTGTATTTATTTCCTTTGTTTATGTTTATGTTTATACCTATACTTGCTATCTTGTACATGTTTGACAAATAAAATAAAATAAATAAAATATATATCTATCATTTATCTATCTGAGTATGAGTACCTCAAAGTCCTTGGGCCATAAGCAGCTCCTAAGCCATTTTTTGTGGTTGTGAGATTGGTCAAGATCACTGCTGAATGTCAATGACAAGCTGTCAAGTAACATTAGAATGGAATGGAATGAAATAGAATGGAGTGAAGTAAATTAGAATAAAAATCAAAAATAGAAATAGAATAGAAATAGAATAGATATAAATAGAATTCTTAATTGACCAAATGTGATTGGACACACAAGGAATTTGTCTCAGTGCATAAGCTGTCACTCAGTGTATATACAAGCAACAAGTGATAAATCATGATCACAATCATAACAGTTTTGTATCAAATGCAGCAAGAAATAAACATTGCTGCAGTGAGCATTTGTTAAATTTAGTAGTCCTATTAATGTTTTTTTTAAATATAGAAAAGGGGTGAAACCTGACCATTGCCCTTTGCTGCATTATTGCCATGCAGCTCCCAACTACTGATGAAAAAGCTGATAATCTATGCTTGTTATTTTAATGAAAGCTGAAACTCTAAGGCGAGGGCCTGGAATGTCTCTATTATTGAACTGACATTTTGTATTTATTATTTTGTGCTGTTCTGACTGAGAGCTGAAATGGGATGATTGATCATAGTTTAGGACGTCTGAAAACAAGGAACCGACACTTTTCATTTAGATTAATCCATCTTTCTGGTTCTTTTTAGATCCTCATCTTCTTCGAACTATGACTCCTGAGAATATGTGTCAAGTTACTCCCCCTTCACGTTTAGAGCATCCCCCACCCCCTCCTCCTCCACCCCCACCCCACCTTCAGGGACTGCCGCCACCACCACCTCCTCATTCACACCCGCAGCAGCACAGCCATCACTATCCCAGCATGCAACGGGACATGTACTCGAAGGCTGAGCCTCTGATGCCACAATTCACTATAGGACAAGGCATGTCCCCTGGCGACCTCCATCATGCTCAGCAGTCACAGATGCTTCATCAGCTACTTCAACAACATGGAGCAGAGTAAGTTCTTTGGGAACAAGGTTGGAAAGGTAGCAGAGGAGTACCTTACATTTATGTCTGGAACCTTTTCACCGTTTGTAGGTCAGGATGTGACTGTCAGGTGAAGGCAAGTCATCTAATTTAGTCTTTCCTACTAGGCTACTTTATGTCTGGGATACAAGATTATGTGTGTGTGTGTGTATTTAATATACAGTATATGTACTCATACACGCATACATACATAGGCTAAATTGGAACAAATATTTCCTTTGCATGCCTGTTGTAATTTATGATTGATTTCCACAGACTTCCAGTGCACCCTGCCAAGAAGAGGAAACACTCAGAATCACCATCAAACACTCTCAATGCCCAGATGTTCAATGGAATGATAAAACAGGAGCCAGGTACAGGATCTGTGCCCCTCAACTCTGACAGAGTTCAGACGCCTCCCTGGCATCAGCAGGGGGCGCTCTCCCCAGGTTTGTACTGTAGTTATTCTTTCTATTCCCTTCTAGTATTACCAGATACTATTTATGCTCCAACGAGGTAGATTTTTATTACGTAGTACATGGAGAACAAGATATGGAGTCAGGGCTGAACCTCACAGAATGGCAGTGTATTTTCAGGAAGAGCATCTTCATATTGCTGCATTGAGAGTGGGAAGTGAGACGTCTCATCAGTTGTAAAAAAAAAAAAAGAAAACTGATGACAGTCTTCAACCCATGACCATTCAAAGTTACAAGGGTGGTAAAAATGTGACTTAACAACCGTCGCTCATGCTTTCAATTGTTGGAGTGTTCCCCCTGATATGTGATTGTGATCAGGCACATTGTAAAATTGTGCGTTTACAAGGGTTGCAGCATCCTGCAGGCACATGATCTCCATTTGTAACCTTCCCAGTCAGCTTCCATCAATGATGCCTTGCTGCTTAACAACAAGAATTCTGGCCCCAGTTGTGTTGTAAACTGAATACAAGGCAAAGAAAGTAAAAATGTTTGTATCAGGTTATGTAGGCAAATTTCAGTTCAATTTTTTTTTCTATTGCTGTAGGACTGATTCAGGATAATGACAGCTTGAATAGCTCCTCCTACTTGGATCCCAACTACCAATCTATAAAATGGCAGCCACATCAGCAGAGCAAGTGGTCAACTCTGTATGACGCCAACTATAAAGAGCTGTGAGTATTTATAATCGTATGACTGTAGATTCCTCCGTCTAGCAGTTTCAGCAGGGTTCCTTGGGGTCCATTCAAGATTACAGTGCTGACAAACAGACATTTCACACCTCACAATTTTGTAGGGAATCTGATGTTCAATTTTATTCTGGTTTTCTATTTTCCTACCTTTAAATTTGGTACGTCTCACTTCAGCACCACTTTGTGAATTTGTTTTTTAAAAGTTTGCCTAAAAATTCCCAACACATTTTTAGATAGATTGCTTTATAATGTGTGCATTTTTGTACACCCCTTCATATTTTTTTCTTGAGTTATTTCTCAGTTAAAATGGGCATTTCTATATGTACCTATATAGTATTTCAATCCCTTTTATTTACTCTTAAACAAATTTACATAGTCGCCCATCTCATTGAAGGTATTCTGGACGGCCTACAATAAATGGGAAAAAACACATATAAAGGACCACAAGTTAAAAAAAAATAGAATCACGGTAACAATAAATATTATAAAATCAGAGATACAAACAATAAGCAACTCCATAATGGAGTCATTTAAGCATGTCTCTGGTTCTCTGGACCTCTAGACCTGATAACATAACCAGGTCTTGAGGACCTTCTGGAATGTCAGAAGTAATCTAATTTGGGAAGAGGGGGAGAATGTTCCCTACAGTGGGTACCATGACAGAGAAGGCATGTCTCCTAGAACCCATCTAAAGAAGGTCCTTAGCTGATAATACCCAGACCATTCCTGGTCCAGATCTAGATATAACGAGATGGCTAAAGTAACCAGTCATGGAAATAATGGGACCCAAAATCCAGAGCCACTTAGTCTTGCCAGGATTCAGCTGAAGCCTGTTGTTTCTATCCAGACCTTCACTGCCTCTAGATACTGGAATAAGATCTCCTTCTATGTACTCATGTCTTGAATCATGAGGTTGAGCATCAAGTGAATTTGTTTCATCTTTGTGAACAAATATAATTATGTCAATAAACTATGTGTACTCTAGTATAGAGATGCCTGCAGTTTAAATCTTGGAGTACTGAGTGGAAATCTTAAAAAAAAAAACCTAGCAATATGAGTTAAAAGGAGTAAACTATATAAATTTTGGATTGCATTTTTAATGTACTTTTTTAAAAAGGGGTTTTAGGAAAGTGGAATATGTTCCCGATTACTATCAGCAACTATTTTATCAGTTTATCAGTATCAGAAAGAGCAAAAAGTTACCATGAAAAAATGATGGGGATAAAAATCAAAACACAACTGATAATATGCGTAATTAGTTCTATTACTAATGGAACTAATTACATTATTAGTTCTGAAGAGAAAGCTCATTTAGGAAAGAGCAATGGTAATTGACTTGCAGGAGAAATAGTGCAAGATGAAGATGATGAGATATGGAAGTGTCACAGGTGAAAAACTAAAAAGGGAATTTAAAAAAGAGAGAGAAGTTTAGATACAATGTGCACTGAAAACCTCTTTGTGTGTTTGGGTGTAAAATTATTTAAATAACTATTGGAAGGTAAAAAAAAGAAAAATATGGGTCAATACAGAATAAAAGAATTGGAAGGGATGTCTTCTAGTCCAACCTCCTGTTTTAGCAGGAGATCCTATACAATTCCAGACAAATAGCTATCTAGTCTCTTCTTAAAAATCTCCAGTTCTGGAACACCCAGAATTTCTGGAGGCAAATTGTTCCACTGATTAATTGTTCTAACTGTCAGGTAATTTCTCTTCTGTTCTGTGTTGGTTCTGTCCTTGATTAATTTCCACCCATTGTGTCTTGTCCTGCCCTCAGGTGCTTTGGAGAATAGTTTGACCCCCCTCTTCTGTGTGACTAGCCTCAAATATTGCTATCATGTTACCCCTAGTCCTTACCTTCATTAGACTATGCTATGTTATTATATTAATTACATTATATTATTATTAACATATTACATTGTTATGCTGTGTTGGTGCTATGTTTATACAAAGGATTGGAAAGAATTGGGGTGCATAGTTTATAGGACAATACAAATGCCAAGGGTGGAGAACAAACTAGGTGACTTTTATGGACATAAGAAAGGTAAAGAAGCCACATAAGGTGAGAGCAAGAGGCTGAGGAAAGCCAGATTACAGGGCAGAGTTTACAGGGTGAGAAAGACAAATGTTCAAGGGGGAAAAAAATGCTGCACATCCTCCACACATTCCAGAAAGGTGATAGAGAACTGGCAACCAGCCACATGGATTCTGGGAATGGCCTCCTTTAAAAAAAAAATCCTCTCAATTTCTAGACAGCTTGCATCTGTTTGTCTCCATTTGTGGGGAAAGGGAACCTTGGCTTTTTGTGATACCAAATTAAATGAGATGGTTATCTGCCTTCTTCATGAGAGCAATCTGGAGAGAAAAGGCCAGTGATTTACACGAAAGCCAGCTGTGGCATCAGAAAGAGGCTGCCCCTGAATGGCCTGGAATACCAAACAAAATGTCCTCCAGGGCTGCCTTTCCAAGGTCTTTGCAGAAGGCAATTTATCTAAGTTCCTTCAACTTATATAGAATGAGAGTCCTAAGATATTGATGTATTGTGTCAGCCAAAGGGAAAATTAGTGCAAACGATTTTACTAACCCTTCCTCTGAACAATTAAAAAGTAATTCTATCAGAACAGGAATGGTTTGTTTTTTGTTTGTTTGTTTGTTTAGAAAAATGTATGTCGTGGTAAAAAATAATAAAAAATCCAGCATGTATATAAAAGTGCATTTTACCCTTAAAAGTGGTACATTTTAGGTTATTCGTTGCATCATTTTTTTTCTTAATGTTTTAGCAAATCATGCTTTAACATTGAAGCCTTCAGGGCTCTAAATAAACAGGGATTGAAAGTTGTGGAGAGTCTAGCTGTTTCTTTAATATGGCAAATTGAAGGATATTTTTGGTGATATTGCAGATAGCAGTTAGCCTGCCTCTAACATTGTCAAGGAGTATTTTTTTCTAATTTAGGAGAGGACATCTTCTATAGTAATGCTACAGCACCGAGGGGGGGGGGGAGGAAACGTAATGTAATGATCTTATAATGCAGCTTCATTTTCAGAAGTGAGTTAGAAGTGAATTTTGCTAAGTTGCTAAGAACAACTATGGTAATGAAGAAAGATATTTATTCGAGCCTTAAAATAATTTTGATTTTTTTTTTGCCATTCTTTCTGTTTCCCCCAGAAGGCACAAATTTCTTTGACCAAGGAAATGCAAACCAATTAGCTATTTAAATATACTATTTTGACAAGAAAATTACTTTTGAATCCAGTTTTTCTCAATATCTGATTTTTTTTCTGTTTACCTGACAATGTCAAATTCAAATTCAAATTTATTGGTCAGATATACAGTCATACATGGTACAATATGGAGTGAAATGCTTACGCGACCGCCTGCGACTGCGAGTAAGTTAAGGCAAAATGGGAGGGTAGGGTAGGAAATAAGTTAGGGATAGTTGGGAAGATAAGAGCGATATACAATCATGGTTCCTATTATAGTCTTATGTCTTATGAAGATGATAAAGCTTGGAGTTTTTTAAAAAATAGATCTGGTAACAAGGTATCAAAGAAAATATAATTATTTTGTAGAAGGCAGGTAAAAAAAACTACTACTCATAAATTGAAACAAATGGTATTTTAAATCAAATCATTTAAGAGAATTTAGCACTTGAGTCTTATTTAAAGTTTAGTTTAAAGTTAGTACAGTATTTCGAAGTTATACTGGGAACTGATTTGAGATTAAACATATTTAATCACTGATTACATAAAATATGCCAGATGCCATACCCATTCCCAGCTGTAATGATCTGCAGCCTCAGAAATCAGAAAATTTTTTGCCTAAGCAGTTCCTGTATTTTTTCATTCCTTTAGGCTGCCGTGCGATCTCTAGAAACTCATTTTCACTTATTACTGAAAATTGGAAGCATTTGGTTTATCACCAATGCAGTCATTCAGAACAATTTATCTTAAATGTAAAGAATCAAATGAATATATATGCCCTGTCTGCTAAGGTCTTCATATATTTCTTCTGGGCTTTGTGACAGTATCTAGTTCACAAGAGAGAATCTGGAGGTCCCCAGACACCTCTTGTAGAAGCTGTCTGGATCTTCACATCCCGGTCCTGACTTCTTTTCCAGGTAGAACCATGGCAATCCCTTTGGCTGCTATCTATCTTCCAAGAGCATTTCATCTGTGATCTCAAAACTTCATGAAAAGGGCTCTCTTACTTTATGCTGCCTGTCACCTAAAACATAAAATACAAAACAACAACAAACAAATCTAAATAATGGCAATAGTACCTCTTCTGGCCATTTAGCATAGAGATTGGTAACTGAGAGGATTCAGTTCTTGCTTCCCCCTCTTTAAATATAAATCAGGGGATAAACAAAATCAAAACTTTGTTTAAAATATACATACATACATACATCTTTTGATTTTAAAATCAAACATTCCATGTAGAAGGAGACAATGATAAAATCTAGACATTCAATGTGGAAAGAGACGATGATAAAACTGCCCAAATTGTGGTAATAAAGTTATTTGCACCAGGGTTGGTTCCAGCCACACGATGTTGATGGTCTCTTATAAAAGAAAAGCTCTCAGCCCAAGTTTCCAAAGAGATTGGAAAGAGTATATAACATATTACGGGTCACAAAAAGATTCCAAAGAAAAGATTATGTTTTCGTGAACATAATCTGATCTTGAAGGCTGGGAGTAAAAAACAATTCCATAACTTGTACAGAGAGTGATAAAGAAATTGAGACCTGGCACAACACAGAAGAGGGGAAAACAACTCTCGCCACAAATTCCTGGCTACCTGTATTTACTCCTTGTATAGAAATATGGGTCTTTGTGAAACTGTTGAGCCTCTGTTTCGGTGCCCTGGACTATTTCAGCTTTTTGGAGCTTCCCAGTATTAATTAGAGGTTCCTACGCATTACGATCAAAGGAATACTTTGCAGTGGTGTGGCTTGCTTGAAAGGGCCAAGATCTGAGCAAGAAGTGGTCAGGGGAAGTGTGGGAAGACTTCGATTTCTGCCCAGCCTCTCTGATTTTGGGAGAGAGATTTCAGACGCACTTGGCACCACATCCTGATTTGTATCCTGAAAGCTGCATTCCTCGTAGTGTTACATATGAGGAGTGTTAACAAATAAAACAAGCTTTTCTGATTTGCAGAAAATGTAACCACTACTGGGTTTCTTGCAATAAAATTAGAAGCTTTAGCTTTTTTTTTTCCTCATGAAAAATGTTCATCTTGAAGTTTTAGTGATGGCGTGTGGAGTTTTTTATGCCTAACTTTAGAAAGTAAAGTGTGTAAAAAACTTTTTAAGTTCTTCACAGGATGCTAAGCTTGAAAAAAAAAATTAAAAAACTCCCACTGGTTATTTTTTTGTTTTGTCTTTCATTTCTGAAGCTTGCTATAGTTTCAAAAGAATCTAGCCACAGGGGTTGCAAGCCAGTAACTTCTGTGCCAGTCCGGATAAATAGAGAGGGTTGCATCAGGAAGGGCATCTGGCGTAAAAACATGCAAAATTTAAACATGGGAATCATTATTGTTAATTCCATACTGGATCGGTCAAGGCCCGGGTTAACAATTACCACCATCAATGCTGTTGACCTAGAGGGAGATGGCAGAAATTGGATGGAGCTGCCAGGCAAGAGGTCAAGAGGAAGGCCAAAGAGGAGATATATGGATGTGCTAAAAGAGGACATGCAGTAAAATTAGGGTGAACATGCAGTTAATTAGGGCGAGAGTAGAGGATGCGGAGGATAGAGTTAGGTAGAAAAAGATTATTTGCTGTGGCGACCTCTAATGGGAACAGCCAAAAGAAGAAGAAAATTTACTTTAATTACAAAAGGTGGGTATTTGCTGATTAATTAATTGCAGGTCAAGGATGGCGGTGAGGGACTGGCATGGGTTGTGAATGGTGTGTGCCCGAAAGCTATTGCATGGGCAAAGCTTGGGGAAGGGTTGTGAAGTGCTTAGGTGGTGCAATGCCCAGTCAGGGAAGGCATTCAGTGGGCAGTATGGCTTGAGAAGGAGGGCATGGGAGCATGCAAGAGTTGCTGTGCTGGTCAGGGAAGGCATGTGGCAGTGCGGCATGGGTCAGGGAGGGAAAGTATAGAGCAGCCAATAGCACTAAAACAGTAACTTTCCCAAATTTCATTCCCTCAGGAGTCACGAGTCCCAGATTTTGACACATTCTGTAAGTTAACCTATTTGAGATAGCTTAGTTCAAAAATTGTTATCCCATGAACTGTTTCACCCAGTTTCACCCAGTTTCACCCAGTTAAAGATAATTCACAAGAAGAATTTTAGTGTTATATAAATTATTTTGTTAGCCACAGAGAAATTGTGCCAAGTTTATAGCAAAAATTGCCACAAAAGACATTCCAATAAGGAAAGTAGGCAAGAATTATATTATTTCTATGGAATATTCTTGCATTTTCACAGAGTAGCAGTGGGAAACTCCTGAGATACAACAAAGTCAATTAAAGCCCTTTTAATTTTTCTCATTTGGCTCAATTCTAGTGGTGATAGTGTGTTCGCAGTGAGCCACTTTTTAATCACAGTTTATTGTGAATCAATACAAGAGCATGTGAAGGTTGATAACTTATGGTGCTTTGATCAAATGACAGTTTACTTTATTGGGCAGGGAAATTACAAAAAATGTCATTGAGATGTGCTCCTTAAACTAGACTTACCTGGTCACTTGGCTTAACCAAAATACAATAGAAACATTCCTGCATTGAGATAAATATCTGCGCTAATAGATTTATCTTTTTAAAAAGTATCAGAATTTCTTTGTTGGCTTCTTCACATTCAGCTTATGACTTTACAAAGCTAATATTAATACTGGTGAAAACTTAATACTTATAGAAGACATTTGTATTACTAATGTCAAAACTAGTTAATACTTTGTATTGGATGGAGGATTTTATTATGATACAATAAATAGTTGCAATAGGTACAAAACATACCACTCTCATTTTTTCTTCTGCTTTCTTTCTCAAACACTTTAATCTTAAGCCAGTGACTCTTCTAAAATGTTATGGAGATGCCAGTCTTCTGCACTGCATTTAGGTCATCCAGTAAGTAATGAAAGTTAAGGTAGTAAGGGAAAAATCTAAAACTGATACGTACCTTTGAGGAAGAAAAAGCCATACATATTGATGTGGCTGCAATATAATATTTAACAATGGTGTTTTGTTTCACCCTCACAATAGATTAGTGAGGAGTTATGTGAAATCAGACATGAAGCATTGGTTGCACTGAAATAAGAATAAACTTCTAGTGGCCACCAATATGGCAAAGTGGATGCTTTAAATTGTCTTACTGTATTCTATATAAGTTGTCAAGATTCTTTTTGATTGCAGCAGGATAGAAATGTGTGCGATAAGTAAATAAATAACATTTACTTTTCCAATATATATCCATTTGCCTGTACTACATCATCTCTCTGAAACCTACAATTTGCAAAATTCTACCCAGCACAGTTGTGTTATAATACTGTTTTGTGTTTCTTACTATCAATAACCACTGAATTTAGCTAGACATTTGACAAGTGGGGAAGAAAACTAGGGTAGTGGTGAATAACATTCATTCTTTAGTTGAATATTAGCATTCTGCTATTTTCAGTCAATTTATTGACTAAAGGTTCAACTTATTTGCAATTGTATGAATACACACTGTCTGCACATGTAGAGCACTGCACAAAATGAATGTGCAGCAAATGTCTAAAAGAAATACATTTGTTGACTTTAAGCATAACCCTTTCCCAGGAATGCTTCCTGGACTGGTTCCAGGTGTTGGTGGAGTGAGTTTGGCAGCAGTTATTAGTCAGAATGAACTGAAATTTTGCAAGTCTTCGCTTTCATCTATTTTTCAATAAAAACACACTGCATGTTTATAATCCATAATGTCCTATCTATTGTATTCTTATCTTAATTTACTACCCTAGAAGAGTGCTAATGATTATTTTAGCATTTATTTTATTTATATCTTTCTTTTCTCTAGGAGCTGTGACTTATGTGAGGACCTCACTTTGTTTTGTCCTCACAATGGCTAGTCCAGAGGTGGGCAATTATGGCTCCTTCATGACTCGTGGACTTCAACTCCCAGAATTCCTAAGCCAACCATGCTGGCTCAGGAATTCTGG